>CM069908.1:4880234-5168088 GCA_036172215.1 Camellia granthamiana | reverse complement strand
GGGGCTAATTTGAGTTCACTAAATTAATTAGGCCCAATAATCAAAAGTTTGTGAGCTCGAAATTATCACAAGTCCAAGATTGGTGGGCCCGGATTTATCGCCATCAAACGGGCCGAATCGCTCTAATCCTCGAAAGGGTTCGAATCCACGACTTAGAGACTTACTCGGGCCTGAACTCGAAAGGGTTCGGATCCACAAACCTAGAGATCCGAAGCACTTGGCTTCGAACGGATTCAGATGCAATCTATAAGCTGCTCCATTAATGAGTCCCAAAACACTTGCGGGCTTGGAACTTTCCAGGATCTACGAACCAGAACATGGGCGTATTGGAGTTCGAACAAAGACTCGATCCCGAGGATGGTGAGTGGAGATAAATTCACTCTTCAGTTAAACTAGCCTTATTACTCGGGTTGAGGTGGCACGACCCCCGGGGGGTCCATGAGACGCGATAATATTTTGCGGCATGGCGTTCTCTTAAACTACCCCTGACCTTTTTGCGGCAGGGCATTCTCTGGGACTACTCCTGACCCTTTGGGATGATTGGGGATCATTGGTTAGGTGTGGCTAAAAAGAAGGGTTCGCCGAGAGGTTGATCTCCTCTTCGGGGGTTTTCCTCATCCTCGAAGAGGTCACTCCATCGGACAAGGTGGTTAGAGAGAATATTCCCCATGTGCTTTGCACATGGGCTCCATCCCTACATCTTGAGGTGCCTATAATAGCACCCACCTATAGCTTTACAAGGGATGGATTTTGGAGAGATAACTCTTGGAAAGAACTAATTTCTCTTTTCCATTATCAACCTTGATAGTGAAAGTGGGAGATCTATGGGAGAGCCTTGCCATTATTCTCTCTCTAACTAGTTTGCCTTCTTCTTCACCCAATCTCTTATCTCCATCATCTCTTTGCTTTTATGTTCTTAGTTGAGACTATTGAAGAATCTAAGCCTCTCATTATTTTCTAGAGAATTTGAATTTTTCTTCAAGGATTTTCGAAGATCTTCGAATTTTCCAACGGCCGTTCTTTAACCCTTCTCATACAAAGGGTCTTGTTGCCAATTTTTTTCTTGGAACTACAAGCGATTGTGGGTATTTTTATTTTCGTAGAAATGTAATGTTGGTCTATTTTGGGCAATACCGCAAAAAATGTTAGTTTTTTTTAGTCATATCATCTCTTTATTTTTTATACGTTTTAAAAAAAATTAATTTTTAACCTATTCTTAAAATAGGCCGTTGTTTCAAAATGATGTCATTCATATGAAAAATTTTCAAAACAAAATCAATAACTAAATATCACAATTAAAAATTACATGTAGCATTTTACTTTATATCAATTTTTCATATTATTATAAAACTTATCATTTAAAAAATATAATTATGCCAAATGAAATATCACGTGCAACGTATGTTACATATGTACGCTATGCCTAGTTTTTAAAAAAAGAGAAAATTACATTCCAATTTTATAATTATAATTATTAATATTTATAAATTTATCACTAATTTGTAATTATTTTCTTAAAATCGATGTAATATTTCCCCCTCTAAAAAAGATTAAAAAGTATTTCTATAGTTATTAAGTGTTGCTATTAACATCTCATCAATTATTTTGGACCCCCTATTTTTTAGCTTTTTTTATTACAATAATAACCTCAAGTGAAATTACTAAATAGACATTAATAATTTTGGAACACCCCATCTCACAATTAAGTCCATATACCCACTACTACATCATGAGTTAGGGTTTATGAGAGCACCCATCTCTATCACCACCCATCCATCTTCCCAAAATCTCATATTTAAAATCTATCCATCTCAAAACCTTGAAAACCCTTTGGCGGCAAAATTCCGACGACAACTGTGATAACCATTTGATTACATATACTTTCCGACAATGACAATGAGTGGAAATTTTTTTTTATCAACCACAACTCCATGAGATGAGATGAGTACAACAATAAAAACTTAGAAGAGATTCATAACTTTGATGTGTTCTTAGCTTAGAGAAGATTGGCCTTGTAAATATAAGTTTCTTGAAAAAAATGACAAAAATAATAAAAATTGTTCTTCATTTTTTCGAGATTGAACTCTCAAACATATGGCTAAAATTTGGAACATAGGCCCGAACATTGTTTATTTGTTCAGGAATAAGTATCCAAATATTTTTTATTTATTCTGGAACAGATAACCAAAGCAGCAGAAAAAAGCAGACAAACAAAGGAGGTCGAACTACGCTTAGGAGGTCGATCGGTGGGTTCCTCTCCCATTTTGCTCACGCAAAAAGCATACAATACAGTGAGGCCATGCATGAATCATAGAAAACTAACCAAAGAAGTATGAAAGTGGATTGTGTTGTGTATATGAAAAGAGGTAATAAAAAAAATCAAACAGATTGACAAATCTCGTAATGAAGCAAAGAAAAAAAACTTCTTAATCACCACAAATTTTTTCATTGGTTTTGGGAGGTTCTACCGTTGTGGATTTTGTTAGGATTTTGAAGAGAGACTTTTTGGGGTATGGGCGGTGTAGGGTGTAAGGTATGCATTTGAATGAGTGAAATTTTTTTACAAGGATAATTTTGGTATTATGCGGGTAGGAGATTTTTTTTTTTTTTTAAGGTTTTACAATTTATAAGTGAGAGTCCAAAAAAATAGGATTCAAAATAATTGATGGGATGTTAATAGCAGCACTCGTACTTATTAGATATGGGAGGGGTATTTTTGTATTTTTCACATAAATCAATTTTATCTTATGCCACCCTATCATAACAAGTAATTAATTAAATTAATTTTTAATAACAAAAATATTTTAGAACTCTAATTCAAGACCCTTACTAGACCTCTAATGATGTGGAACACATTATGTGAGGAAACAACCCGCACTCTCTCTCTCTCTCTCTCTTCTTTTCTCTTTCTCTTTCATTTCTGCCAAGACAAATCCCTTCACTCTCGTCCTCCTCCCTTTCCTTTCACCGACCACACAATGACCTCTCCACCAACGACGACGATATCTGGCCCCCTCTTCTTTATTTCCTTTCACTGACGACTGATCTTTCTCCTCTATTTAAAAACTGTCGAACCCACCACTATTGCCGGCCAGCAACAACCCCTCTTCTTTTTTTCCCTATCATCGGCCGATGTTGCCCTACTAAGCCCTCTATTCTTCTCCCATCTCCCAACTGTCTGCCGCCCCCTTCTCTCATTCTCTTTCTCCTTCCTTGCTTTATATTTATATTACATTCTAGGCCTTGGAATCTTGAGAACTTGAATTCAACAAGTAACAGAGATTGAGTTACAAATTAAAAAAAAAATCCAAAGGTTTTTGTTCAAAAACAAGTTAGAAATTTTCAGATCTATTTTTTTTCTTTTCTTTTTTGCGCCGGTGGGTTACTTTCGATGGTGGTCGTTGGAGGTGGTCCTCACTAATTTTTTTTTCTTTTTCTAGAGAGGGAAGAGGATGAAGAGGTTTTTGTGTTATTCTTGATGGGTTCTGGGTTATTGAAGAACTATGTTGTGGGAGATGAGGTAGGAGGTGAAGAAATAGTAGGAGAGAGAAAACTAGAGAAGCCATTTGAGGTACTTGTAGCAATATTATGCCGATCGGTGGGTTTATTTTGTAATTTTTTTTTTCTTTTCTAGACACCGCACAGTAGAGGAGATAGACAATGGAGGAGACAACTATAAGAGAAATTGCCGATTTTTTTTTTTTTTTTTTTTCATAGTGCGTAAAATACACGCACTGTATATGCAAATGGACTTCTCAATCTTCTTTTGGTTGCCACCTCAACAGAGCTTTGTTTAGAAATTCTCAATTAGAGCTCCCTATCATCTCTGTATTAATAATTACAATAATTACATTAATCCATATTTCATCAATCATTTCCCATATTTGCAAACAAACTTTGCCTTAAAATTCATTTGAAAATCTCTCTCTCTCTCTCTCTCTCTCTCCTCTTCTATGCAAGAAACCCATATAAAATCACCAACGTCATACTTCTCTCTCAATTTGATTTCAGAAAGTCCAATTCCTGCCTTCCAACCTACACAGGCTCTATTCCAATCTTTCTCTCTTTCTCTCTCTCTCTCTCTCTGATTGTACGATCCCCAATAGCAACACCAGTCTCTGTTGCTTCAATCTGATATATGCTTTTGAACCCTGATTCGTCGACATTGTTGTACTGTTCGCGATATTGAACCACTCAGTTTCAGCTAGGGTTTTTGTTAATCTCACCGATTGAGTGATCGGGATTGCCCTCCTATCCATTTCCATATATTGTTTATAGGGTTTATATAATTATATTATTTTATCATCAAGAATATATATATTTTTATATTCCTCTTCATTTCCCATAATTAAAGTTTCAATGCTCACAGTTTGTTTGGGAAAAAGAGTACCCATTTTGAGTATTTGATTTACTGTTCTATGTTTGTTGTAGTTCTTCAACAATAATATCCAATTCTCATTATTTTTCTAGCATTGAAGCAATAACATATAGTGAGTATTGGTCAAAGTGAAGTGGGTTCTTGGTAATCAGAGATAATCTGGGAAAAAGTTGAGAATTTTCATCTCTGCTTACTCTAAAAAGTTATTGTTTTTGCTTTTGTGGTGGTTGTTTTTGATTTGGGTGCAAAAAGTATAGTTGTTTTGGAAGAAGTAGCACAGGCTAGCGATCCAACAGCCGTGTATGGGCGAACATGAGGCTTGGGCGCAGCCAAGTGGCCTTATGCCCAATGCAAGTCCACTGATTCAGGTCCTCGAATCGGAGAGATGGGTAAAAGCCGAGGAGAGAACCGCAGAGCTTATTGCCTGCATTCAGCCAAATCCACCATCAGAAGAACGCCGAAATGCTGTTGCAGATTACGTGCAGCGGCTCATTATGAAGTGCTTCTCATGCCAGGTGGTGCTTTTACTTGTAAATCTTCCCCACATGTTCTTGTGGTTCTTATCTGGTTACTACAAAGCCATCTCCAAACCTTATTAATTTTAATCAAATTGAGTATCGAGTACAAGGTTGAGTAAAAAGCTTCATTTGATGAGAATCACTCCAATGGATAAACCCAAATTTGAGTGAAATTGCGAAGTGTCAAGTTTTGAGTGGATGCTAGGATTTTGGAGTAAAGGAGAACTTGAAAATTTTGGGTAGAAGCACTCACATTTCAAGTTGTGATTGGATAGAAATTTGAGTAAATGAAATGGGTCCCCTTCTTTTGAGTAAAACTCAATTTGGCATAGGTTTGATTGAAGGAGTGGACGGGATTTTAGTGGCTTTTTACTCAAATTTAAGTTTGAGTCAAGATTTGGGCAAGGCTTGGTGATGCCCTAAGAAACTCCTAAGTAGCACTATTAGGTTCTATTTTTCTAGGAGACTTTGTTGTTTTTCTGTGGGTAAGTGGGCTGGTGGGAGTTGCTAGGAGGAAAAAGGGGAAAGTAGAAAGGGTGTTCTTTGAGGTACGAGACTCGTTGAAGGACCTATACGAGTAATGTTTAAGAGGTCACTTCAGAAATGATACAGAATTAAATGTAATTGAAGAGTCAAGACCTTAGATTGATTGAAATGGTGAGACCAGATTTTTAGCCAAGTAAAGTTATCTGGAATTATGATTCATTGGTTTGAGCTTTTTCTGCATTTTAGTGAAGTTGGAGAATGCTCATAGTTATTGTGCAATAACTCCTTTGATTTTCTCATGCTTTAATATTTTAATACTATGATATGTCTCTTGCATAAACATGCAATATTCCCATATTTTTAATTCATTGTTATTAATACTCAAACTTCTAATTCCCAATAGGTGTTCACTTTCGGGTCTGTACCGCTCAAGACTTATTTACCTGATGGAGACATTGACTTAACGGCCTTTAGTAACAATGAAAACATGAAGGAAACATGGGCTAATCAGGTCCGCCATATGCTGGAGAGTGAGGAGAAGAACGAGAACGCTGAGTTTCGTGTAAAAGAAGTTCAATACATTCAAGCAGAAGTATTTCCTATGTGAACTCTCATTGTCTCAACTTCTATATGCAAATTGTCTCAGCCTTTTCCCACTATGCCTGCTTTCTTAGCAACTTCTTTTTATTAATTGCAATTATAGATATTCGTGTTCTGCTCGACAATTAGCTTCAAAGGCTTGCTTCATAGTTACTTTTATTTTGTTTTATTGGGAACATGGTTTATGACATTCTACTTATCAATCTTTTTGAACAGAGTGAACCATAAAAAAAGAAAAAAAACAGCAGAATATTCCATGTCTGTTGCAGATACTATCCTTCTTAGAAGTTCTAATCAACAAGATATTTCAGATGTTAATAGTTTTGCCTCTATCTTATCAGAGGATGGTAGCTGTGGATTCAAATGATGAGACTGATATCTAGGACATGTATTCTCTAAGCAAGGGGAATGATAATTGGTTAGACAATTTTATTATAACGAAAGATAATCTGCTTGGGCAGTGTTCCTTAGAGCAGGATCCATTGCTTGGTACAATAGTAAAAGCTTGGGTATATTGTTTCTAAGGCAGTCACTTTGTGCAAATAACGGTTGAGTTTAGGAATAGAATGGCCTCTTGTAGAAGCTATAGAAATAGAATTGTAGGTGCGGGTAGTGATTGTTCCATCTTGTTGGTATTCAGGGTTGTCCTTGTCCAATTTGCATTTTTACACCTTTGCTGTGAGGTTGTAGTATCTCATCTTAGACATTGGTGGAATTAGTATCGCAGTTGTCCCTTATTAGTTCCATGGAATTGAAGACGCCATGAAAACTCAGTTTTCTTCTAAGGTATTATACAGGATGTGGTTTACTAACAAGATTATCTAGTGAACCACCTCTTTTCTGGGAGAAGAAAACTGCATCCATTTTTTGATCTGGGTGCAAAACGATTCCATCTTTCTTTAGTAGATACAGGGATGGCTGCCCTGTTGAAGTACGTAGTGGCTCGAATAAGGACACGGTAGCTTGCTTTAATGACTTGTTTTCTGTGATTTATAATTTAAACCTTATGAGATGTAAGAAATTTAAAGCTTTTCTATTTCCTTTTAAATTAAAATTTAAATTGAGAATCCTTGAATACAAATCATATATAAACACATCAGTTTTTGTTATCCAAATTTGTTGTTGTTTCAAACTTTAGCACTATTATGATTATTATATGGTCTTTTTTCTTCCTTATCTATTTACAGGTGAAGATAATAAAGTGTCTTGTGGAAAATATTGTGGTAGACATATCTTTTAACCAGCTTGGTGGGCTATGCACACTTTGTTTCCTAGAGGAAGTGAGTTATGTGTTTCAAAAACTTTGAATTATTATTACAGTTTAAAAAATATGAACCCTGATATTGACAATGTTAGTATCTCTTTATTGAACAACAATTTATGTTCTGTAGGTTGATCATTTGATAAATCAGAACCATTTATTCAAGCGTAGCATTATATTGATTAAGGCATGGTGTTACTATGAGAGCCGAATACTGGGTGCTCACCATGGGCTTATTTCTACTTATGCCCTGGAGACCTTGGTTCTTTACATATTTCATGTTTTCAACAATTCCTTTACAGGACCACTAGAGGTTGGTATGGTTATTTTACTTTCTTCATATCGTTTTGTTTATTTGATTTTTCGTCTGAATCTTTTTCTTTGCAATTGCAGGTCCTATACCGTTTTCTGGAATTCTTTAGTAACTTTGACTGGGATACCTTTTGTGTTAGTCTATGGGGTCCTGTAGCCATTAGTTCGCTTCCAGATGTAACTGGTAATAACTCGCAGGAGCTTGTGATACCTCATTGAATGACCAATGTACAGAATGTTTGGCCAATCTGACATTTCTACTTCTAATATTTTGATTTAAATGTTTTACAGCGGAACCTCCCCGAAAAGACAGTGCAGAGTTATTACTTAGCAAATTGTTTCTTGATGCCTGTAGCTCAGTATATGCTGTTTTCCCTGGTGGCCAAGAAAATCAGGGACAAAGTTTTGTTTCCAAACATTTCAATGTTATTGATCCGTTACGCATAAACAACAATCTTGGACGTAGTGTTAGTAAAGGTATTTATTTAAACATTAAATTCTTGGTTCATGTCGTTGAATTGTTGGAAGTATTTTGTTGGTTACTTTTCCTTTTCCCTTTTTTTTTTCCTCAGGTTGTTTCATTTTAGTGTATTAAATGGACTTTTCTGTTATATGTTTTCTTTTTTGGGATAACTAGACCAATCTCCCATGAGTTCCGACAATTCCATGGACCTCCCCTGTCGTTTTTGAAATTACAATGCCCTCCCCTATCATAGTTGCCGTGTAACGGCCGTTTATTATCATGTATGTTTGCAGCAAGGCCGTAAATCTCACACATTGGGAGTCAGCATAGCAACAGCCATGTGTAATATCACAGATCGTAGTTTCTGTTTGCTCGTGGTTGCTTATGAATCCTTTTAGTTATTTACCCTTATCTTGGGTCATGAATGCCATGCTGGTGAAGTCACAAATGTTTCCTCTTTCATATCCTTTCCTAAAAAAGAGGAGAAACTGTTGCCAGCTTAGGTTTATTTATTTATTTTTTTGTAGTGTGCATTTTTTGTTTATTCAAATACTAATCTAGGTTGTGGAAAAGTTGCATAACAAAAGTTAATAGTGCATCTTGATAAGTAAGGCACGAGGAAGACATACAGTTATGAGAAAGTTAAAATCTAATGATGTTTCTTCCCTTCTGCATATTTTCGCACACATCAACAGGAAGCAAGCTTGACAGAGAGACATAAAAACACATATCCACTATGTATGTAATGATGTCCATGGAGTTAATTTCGTCTTATATGTATGTATGCAGTTATATGACTGGTTGATTTTCTAAATGCTTTTGCATGGTAATATTTTTTGGATAAAATTAATCTTTTATCTATTTGTCTTGATTTAATTTGTTTTATTACCAGGTAATTTTTTTAGAATACGCAGTGCATTTGCATTTGGGGCTAAAAGGTTGGCAAGATTACTTGACTGCCCCAAAGAGAACCTAGTTCATGAAATAAATCAGTTCTTTATGAATACATGGGACAGACATGGAAGTGGTAATCGCCCGGATGCACCGACAACTGATATTGGGCAGTTGAGATTGTCAATTCCAGATCACCTACAGAGGCCTGAGAATCTGAAGAACAATCAAAGTGCCAAAAAATTGAATGAGAATGCTTCTGGTCGTGAGATCGAAGTTGATGGAACTCGTTCATGTAATGTTTCCTCCCAACATAGTAATTATTCCTTACAAAATACGACCAGAACTACTGATGTTTCTTCAGCTACTTGTAGTCAAAGCCAAAAGAATTATG
Source organism: Camellia granthamiana (assembly GCA_036172215.1). Lineage (NCBI taxonomy): Eukaryota > Viridiplantae > Streptophyta > Magnoliopsida > Ericales > Theaceae > Camellia > Camellia granthamiana. The sequence goes on along the minus strand of CM069908.1, from coordinate 5,158,785 downwards.
GCAACCTGAACAGCTCAAGGATATCAGATCCGGTTGTACAAGAAGTTAGTCCTAATTTGGGTATGAACATTGGTAAAGGTCAGAGTGTTAACCTTGATCATTTGGTGAATGACATTCAGGGTAGGTTTCTTTTTGCACGGACACACTCTAGTCCCGAGCTTACTGAGACACATAGTGATGTCTCTTCTCGAGGACAGCATAACAAAGCACCGGAAAGTGGAAAAGCTCAGGCTACCGCTGCAACACAAGATATGGACAGGAGGAAGAAACCAGGATCTGAAATTTTAGCAAACCATAGTGCTCGATCTTCAACCAGCAATCTTTCCTCTGTCAGGCATGTGCCATCCCATCAAAGCCTTGATGCTACTGTCAACCCAAATAGTGGTTTAAATAGCTATCATCGTCATTCAGGCTCAGCTGCCACTGGTAAAGAATTTTCTTCTGTCAGTGGGACACAAGGGATGCATCAGGAAGAACAAGATCTTGTGAACATGATTGCATCTTCTACGGTTCACAGTCTTAATGGACAGGTTCATGTGCCATTGAATTTATCTTTGGCTAACCTACCTTTTCCAATCTCGCCATCCATTCTAGCTTCAATGGGGTATTCTCAGAGAAATTTTCCAGGAATGGTTCCCCCAAATTTTCCCTTGAACTTGATTGATCCTTCTTTTTCTAACATGCACTTTCCTCAAGGTTTGTTTTCTCCAGGACTAACCCATTACTTCCCTGGCATTGGATTGGCCTCAAAATCAGAAGATATTATTGAACAAAACAATGAAAATTTTGGTTCCATGGAAGTGAATCCAGGAGAGGCTGATCATGATTTCTGGCAGGAGCAGGATGTTGAGCCTGATAGTAGAAATTATGAAATGCTTCAATCCGATGATAAGCAGCAATCAAGTTCAGTAAGGAATAATTTTGTTCCTTCATCTTCTGTTTCTGGCAGCTCAATGAGAGTTAAGCAGAAATCCACCAAAGAAAACCGAGAGTCAATACAGGAATATCATCAAGATAGTTTCTCATTTCAAGATAACAGAGGAAATGATTTTTACTCAGATGACAGAACCATGAGTTCAAGGTTCTCATCTGCTGCCCACAGTAATTCTCTGAGAAGTAAAACCTCTTCAGAGAGTTCTTGGGATGGATCATCACCAAAGGTCTCAAAGTCGACAAGGGAAAAACGGGGAAAGAAAACATTTCTTGTAGAACCGTCTTCTGTGTATGGGAAAAGTACAACCATGTCTGAACATGGTATTCAGGCCGAGGAGGATGACAGGGACTGGAATCCACTCTCAACCATTGGCAGTGAAATGGCAGAAAGAAACTCAGTACCTCGGTCTGTTGGTTCTTTGCAAGGTCTGAGGCAGCACATACCAGGCTATGAACTACCTCGGACAAGTGAGTCAGACTCAATGTTACCCATTGCTCCAGTGCTCTTAGGTCCTGGTTCACAGCAAAGAATGACGGATAATTCTGGGCCTCTTCAATTTACATTTTATCCTACAGGGCCACCTGTTCCATTCCTTACAATGCTTCCTTTCTATGATATTCCACCTGAGACCAGAACTTCTGATGCGTCGACAAGCCATTTTAGTGGGCAAGGGGGCCTCGATAGTAGCGATTCTGGTCAGAACTTTGATTCATCCATGGGGCTTGATCAGTCTGAGGAATTAAGTACTACTAATTCTTCAAGCAGGACTGGTTTTGTTGAGACTTCCGATGAGCACAAGGCTGACATTCTTAATAGTGATTTTGCTAGCCATTGGCAAAATTTGCAATATGGGCGGTTTTGCCAAAACCCACAGTACCATGGGCCTGTGGTTTATCCTTCACCTGTTGTGCCACCCATGTACATGCAAGGTCATTTCCCTTGGAATGGTCCTGGAAGACCTCTTTCAGCCAACATGAATCTCTTCACTCAGCTTATGGGTTATAGCCCTCAGCTTATTCCTGTTGCTCCACTCCAATCTGTTTCTAATAGACCTCCCAATATCTATCAACATTATGTTGATGAGTTGCCGAGACATCGTACTGGGACTGGAACCTATCTGCCAAATCCTGTAAGATAGCTCTTTATGTTATCTATTTCTATGTCCATTAATATTAATGCTACTATTTTTCTGCTGTATAAGTTTTTTCGCCTGTTTTGACGCCAATGAAAAGGCCAAGTACCATATTGTTGGATAAAAGATGTTAATATATGTTCGATCCTTGTGTTTTTCACATGCTATTTGGTCACTAATGTTGACCTTTGTGCTTTTTTTAATTTGTAGCCCGCTGAATGGACTAGGTTTCTAGTAATAACACCGCTATCTTATCCAGGTCTATTTTTTGATGGTATTTGATCTGGATTTATTGAAAAAATTCGGTTGCAGGTCTGCAGGTTGATATTCATTTAGTGTTTCAATGTTAATGTGTACGATGTTAATCAATGCTGCACAAAATGGTGGTTCTTGTATGACCTTCATAGACTTGAGTACGAGTATCAGGTGTGAGTGTATATCCAAGCGTCAAACCTTCATAAACCTAAATCTTAGGATATTGGGATATATCAAAATGTTGGATATGCATGCGGGATGCGTCATGGATACTTATATATTGCATATTGTACAATGGGGGTGTTTGTTACAACTTAAAAAGAGGTGATTATAGCTTATTTTAATTTGGGAGTCTATGCCAGACTATTTGGTACAGTTACTACTTATAGCTTATTAGGCAGAAATAACTTAAATAAGCGGAAAAAAAACTGATTATCCAGAAGATGGGGGAGAGCTAATTAGCTTATACTTTCTGATTATCAATTTTTAGCTTCAAATAATCTCTACTAAACATGGCCAATATTCTTAGATAAGATGTAAATTTTGTAAAAATGTACTTGAAAATTAAACAGGATTTAGGAAAAATATAAAATTTCTCTCGTAGTGTTATCTTTTGCTTGCTATTTACTGTTACATGTGTGACTTGAAAAAAAAAAAAACGATCACGGTTTTCTTCATTACTGGGTGAATTTGATAAATTTCTGTTTGATATTGTAATTGTTGATTAGCTTCATATTCGACCCTTTCATTCCGGTTTTCTTCAGAAGCTTTCCATAAGGGACCGGCATTCTTTAGGTGCAAGAAGGGGGAACTACAGCTATGACAGAAGTGACAACCAAAGTGATAGGGAGGGGAATTGGAATGCCAATTCAAAATCACGATCTTCTGGGCGCAATCATAGTCGCAACCAAACTGAGAAGTCAAACTCCAGGCTAGACCGGTTGGCTTCCAGTGAAAACCGAGCAGGCAGGTTGGGGGGCTCATACAGACGTGACTCTGTTCCTTCTTACCAATCCAAAAATGGTGTCCAGCACTCCAATTCCAGCCAAAGTGGTCCTCCCAATGTAGCATATGGCATGTATCCTTTACCAGCCATGAACTCCAGTAGCGTGTCATCAAATGGACCCACTGTTCCGCCTGTTGTTATGTTCTATCCATTTGAGCATAATGCAAGTTACAGTTCACATGCCGAACAGCTTGAGTTTGGATCACTTGGGCCAGTGGGTTTCTCTAGTATGAATGAGCAACCACAACAGCTAAAAGAAGGAAGTCAAGCGAGGGGAGCATTTGAGGAACAAAGGTTTGATGGGGGCTCTGTGCAATGATATTCACCAGATCAGCCATCTTCACCCCACCTTCAAAGGTCTTAGGTAATTGCTCCTTTTGAAGCTGATAGGAATTTGTGTGATTACTATAATATGTTGGGCCTGAGCTCTCATATGATAAAGTTGGGCTTTAAATAGTTACATGGATATAGATTTCCTTCTCGTCCTTTTTACAATTTTCAACAATATGGTTGAAGTGGCAGTATGTCATTTGAAGAGTCTTGAAAGTAGGGCATAGCTTCTGGGGAAAGATGGCAATGGACGGGTATGGACCGAGATCCCTCCTTCCCTGACCCCACCATTAGTTGAATTTTGTAATAAGGCAATAAAGTTGAATATGAATAAATAATAGAGACAAAAAAGAGAAAAGAAAGAACAAAGGTTTAACGTGGTTCAATCAATATTGGTCTACATCCACACACACAAAGCTCTATAGGCTACATCTTTCATTCACTCAACTTGATATTTTTGTTTACATGATGCACCATATATATAGAGTGGGAGATGCAATCAAATCTCTTCAGTTAAGGAATTTAAATAAATCAAATATATAAAAAATCATGATAAATATAAATCATAGGATCTCCATATATTCTAATATCTTACATATCTTTGACAATATAATCTTATCTCCAACACCGTTTTGATCCTGATGTATGTCTTTCACGACACGACGTGCCTTTTTCATAGAAGTGTCCGTACTTCTTAGAAATGAACCATGCACTGCATGTTTAATGTTGTGGCTGTATTTGGCTTCCTTACCTATTATTTCCTATTTTATTCTTTTAGTTTTTTGTTTGAGATTTTAGGCAATTTTTTTTAACAATTATTTCCTTTTTTTCTTCTTCTTCACTGGAATCACTTTTGATGTTAACAATGTATTTATCTTAACAGGAGTGCTTGATTATTTTGCCAGATCGGTGGCTCAAAGGAATTATCAGTTGAAAGATGAGGATTTCGCAGCCCTTGCATTTCTGAGCCAGGTAGAAATGATAATGGGAGAAATTATAATGAGAAAACCTCTAATTACTGGGCCTTATTGTTCTCTCACTCGTAAAAGGAAAAAAAAACCCCCACAAATTATGAGGACACGATTGCTTAAAATTTTACTAATGAATTCGGTCACTATTGATGCACCGGCTTCATGCTTGTATATGTAAACTACCAAGTCATCTTCTAACCAATAGCCATTTTCTATGTAGGTTTTGGACATATTTGTAATTCAATTGAAAAACTCTTCTCAGGTTTAGAAATTATGGTTTTTACATTGCTATAAAGCTATATCGCTGTCAGGTCCTTTGTTAACACATTTTCTTAACGTTTTGATTCATAAATTCACTGTGCACTAGGGTTTGTTCAGGATGCTTGCTATTAGTGTGGCAATATCACCAAAAAAGCCAAAAAACAAAAAAACAAAAAAGGAAGATCAAATTAGATGACAAAGTGGAAAAGTCTCATTTTTCATTGAAGGTTTGTATACTTTTGTCATATTTCTACAGACATTCTAAATGGTAGTGTGTCCCGTTATTAACAACTTCGATTCTAGAAAGTTTCCAGTGCATATTTTCTCTAGTAATTTGTTGTATTGTTGTTGAAGATTGAATTCACGGGCCAAATCGTATGTGATTACTAAGGGGTGGTTTGTGATGATCTAAATAAGTGTGTTTTTTGACTTTTTATGAAATATGGGTTGAGTTTGAAGTGATGTGGTAGAGAGGTGATGGGACTTAAATAGGATAGTGATTTTTTGATTTTTTAACTTTTTTAGGAGATGCCAAACCAAGCCTAAATTACATTCTCAACTCTCGGAGTTATTTATTTATTTATTTTTGCATAAAATGGCCCCTTTCATATGCTTCTTTTTGTTTTTGTTCTTGTAGCGTGTCTATGAAATTGCATATAACTAAGTCTGTAAATGAGTCGAGCAGAGTCAAATATTACATTGTTTTAGTCTAGTTGATTACAGAATAAGTCAATCTCAAACAAATCAAACCAAATCAAGCTTTAAGTTCTATCAAATGGAGTCGGTTACGTGAATTCTTCTTATTCACGGGGCTCTATCAAAGTCAATCTCAAACAAGTTTTTAATAAATCAAACAAAAATAATCAAATAAATCATAATTTAAAATTTCAATCAAACACCATTAGTTAGCTTTTTTCAAGCAAGTTAATTTATAAATGTTACTAAACAGGACTAAAAACTAGACAAAGGGTGCTTCTACTTTTTACTTTTTAATTATTAATTATAATTATACCAAACATACCTTATGGGTCTATGACATTTTTAAAGCCATAAACATTTTTTTGTATTTTTAGACAGTGAATGGGTTTTAAGCATACAGGCCTGCTTGGTAGCTTGAAATCCTCGTGGCTTGACTGGCCCGAAAATTTAAAACGACATCGTTTTGATATATATTTTTTATATATATTTTCTTTTCTTCTTTTTCGTTTTTCTAAATATCTAAAGATTGAAGAAGAAGAGAAGAAGAAGAAGAAGAAGCTGGTGAACACAGAGACACATCATCATCATCAACATCTTCATCAACATCATCATCATCAAAATATCATCATTAGCCAATAAATTTTTTTTTTTCCCTTCACCTTCAGATTTGGATCTACTAGAAAAAAAAATAAATAAATAAAAATAAAAAATCAAGAACAACACCTTCATCAACACATCATCATCAAAAACATCTTCATCAATATCATCAGCCAACAATTTTTATTTTTATTTTTTCCTTCATCTTCAGATCCAAAAAAATAAAAAATAAAAAATAAATAGAGAAAACAGAGTCACTGTCGCAAACCCTCCATCACCGTCGCCTCCTCTCTCTGTTTTCGTCTCTCTTCTCTCTTCTCTCTTCCTCTCTCTTTCTCCTTCTCTCTCTCTCTCTCTTGCCTTCCCTCTGTTTCGTAGATATAAACGAGAAAAAAAAAAAAAAAAAAAAGTCCAAAACGACGTCGTTTTGGACAGTTGAGCCATTCAGGGCACTTGTTTTTCGATGCTACCAATCTTTTTCCTTAAGCATACACTGGGTACCCGTTTGGAGAATTGAATTTTTAATCAAAAAATTATTATAAAATACAACATTACCTTCTTTTTTTTTCTTTTTTTTTTTTGTCTTTTTATAAAAAATTAATTAAACTAGTTAATTGGCCAAACGGGTCCCGATTTACACTCATTTTCCTTTTACTTTCACAAATTCAAAAGGAAAATGTTATAAACTCCAAATGAATTATCAAATATTCTACTAAACCTCTCACATGGGTGTTGAATCTACACACATGTGATTTACGTGAACGCCACACCTATGTGAGAGATTTGATAAATATTTAGTAATTCATTTATGCTGTGTTTGGTTGGAAGATTTGAAGAGAGATTTGCAAAGGGAAAGGAAAAATGTGTAAAACTAAATGAAATATAAATATGTTTTATTCACATTTCACCTACCTTTTTTATTTCCCTTTCCAAATCCTTCCTTAAATCTCCCAACCAAACACAGTATTAGAATCTCTCGCATAACTCAATTCAAAATATTCATATGAAGCCTTAATATTCTCCTTGTACCTTTTTAATGCATGATCTAATTGATAGGCGAGCGCCTTTGCAAAATGGAGTCCCTTTCATCCTCCTCTAGACTAGTCAATTTCAATTTATTTCCTCAATTCATGTTTTGCCAAGTAACATTGTTGCGTATTCAAATTTCGATTCCAATTAAATTATTGTAAAAAATAAATAATTAAATAAATTTGTGAATACAATTTCAAGTCCTAAACTCAATTTTGAAAAATGACTTAAACAAATATAAATTTAGAAAATATAAAAACAACTCGCATAGTTGGTTAAAACCTCCTAATCATCTTTTCCTTGATGTTGTTTTATACCAATATTAATCATAATAATAGCTCAATCCCTTCTACAAGAAAAAATAAATAATAGAAACATGGCCTAAATTTCGAGAGCAGGGTTAACTATGTACCCCCTCCAAAATCAAAGGGCAGGGCACAAAAAAGACCAAAATTTGCTGGAATTTTTCATTCCAAGGTCTAAAAAATCACCAGAATAGCAGCAAAATCTATTTACAACGCAACCCAGGAATGTTTCGAAGGCCCATTTTGCCAAGGACAAGCTTAGGAATCGCTGGAGGGTTGTCGAGCCCCATGCTCCGGCTGAATTCATTTACAAGCTCCACGAGTCTCTGCTTGTCCCGACCCACAATCTTAGTCGAGTTGTAGTAACCGAGCCATGCCTGGTATGCTGCTTCTTTGTTCTTCATCTCTACTTGGGCCAATGCTCGTTCCACCTGTCCAGATTAAGGTTTTAGTAGTACACAAAAAAGTTTGCTCAAGAATTCCTGTTAAAGAACAAGAATTTGCACAGAAATTAGGGTTTTAAATATTGGCCAATTAAGTATTGTGATTTTAAGACTTCTGATACTAATATTCACTGATATATGATTGTATCACTCATACTGACACATATCCAAATAAAAGAAATCTAAAGGCGCTAACTAGTTTAGCAGCCTTTTATGCTGGTAAAGTCTCTTGGTGGTGTTTGTTTCAATTTGGCTTACTAGTGTTTGGCTGATGAGAAAAACGACAGCAAACATGAAGATGAGAAAGAACCGTAAGTTCCATCTACACTCACCTTTTTCTGCGACTCCGGATCAACAGAAGGTGCCGGGGCTTTTGTAATTGGCAAATCCTTGACAGAAGACAAAAATGATTCCTCCCAAGGTGCCAATAACAATATGCCCTGCCCTTCTTTACCTTTACGACCGGTTCTACCAAGTCGATGTATGTACTGTTCTCTATCAGATGGCAAGCCAACCTGCATTTGCAAATATGATTCTTTCAGCCAATGGCAGCTTAAAAAACAAAAAATTATATCTGAAATTGTACAACGAAAAAAAAATATTAGTACAAATTTTGGAAAAAGAACAAATATCTCCTCTGATTTTAGTGTGGTTTTGCAAACCGAAGCAAGTGAGCTCGTTGAGGAAACTTTTTTGGTCAAATGGCGAACTCAAAAGCACTACTATTTTGTATTACATGGACCCTTCTATTTCTTCCAATGAACCTGTGTCTACCGGATATGACATGGATAAAGGTGCGGGATGTGTCCAACATCCGTACCCAACCAGCATGTTTGTTTGGTGGGATTGAAGGATAGGAATGGACCAATAGTTCATCCGGACTAATAGTCTGGACTATTAATCCCAAATCTGTGAGACTATTGTATCCCATTGGGGGGGAGGGGGGGCACAAATCATGGGATAACTCATCCCATGGGAATAGGTTGCCAAATTACATTGTTGACCCTCTAGTATTAAATATCTTTTTCCTCATGGTATTAATCCGATGGGATTAGGTTCCCAGGACTATGAATTCCAGGATTACAATCCGATGGATTCCAATCCCATCTTATCTAGTCCGTCCAAACAAACATGCTGAATTTAGACACTAGGATCCTCTAATTTTATATGATATTTGAAGAAAAAGATGTTTATATTTGCTAATAAAGAAACATTTCTAATTTACTAGACGAACAGAGTTCCTAAATCCCATTTAATTTGAAGTATATTTCTATACAATTTACATCTTATCTTATCCAAGAATATTATACAATATGCAATATATATGTGTTTGAGTCATGTCCCCATTCCTATACCCAACCTTTAGATGTATATCCCAATATCCTAAAATCTAGATTTATGCTTGGTCACGCACCCACATCTGATACTGAGTCTATATACACCATAGTTTTTTCACCAAAATAAAGGCATATTGAAATATCCATTTAATCAATACACAAACCAGAGTCTCTATACATAATCTAAAATGCACATTTCATGGCTTTTTAATCTCACGTGATTCAACTGCTTTAAGAGAACACAGAATCAACACGATACCTGTATAACAAGGGTAACATCTGGATAATCAACACCGCGTGCAGAAACATCAGAAGTCACAAGGATAAGCCCCTTTGACTTCCGGAATTCATCGGAGATCCTAGTTCTATAAGTCTGCGGCTTCCTGGAATGGATCTCTCGAACGTTTAGATTGAGCTGACCAAGGAGGTCAGCAACAAGCCTTGTGACCATTGCAGTTGTGCAGAATACAAGAACCTACCAAAAAATGAAAATAAAAAGGGTAAGCACAAAAATGATCATCAGTTTTTGACAAAACAGGCATTGACTTTCAGAGAAAGACCACAATCTCACAGCACTATGGTATACATTACACTAACAACCAACTAACATTAGGGATATAAAAATTTCCCCGTCACCTCCCTGTCTTGCACGGATTTTCGCTACCCTGATAAGAAAACGGGGAGGAGACAGGCTTTGTTTGCCCTACCGTCGATTATATTACTAAAATATCTTTGGCTTATATATATGTTTATATACAATTTAATTTATTAAATATAACGAGATTAAAACATCTAAACATTCATATATATATATCATTTTTCACCTCTCTATTCTCTTGTTTTTAATCTTTTTAGCTCTCATTACTCATCAATCTTTGTCCCCTTACATGTTATATTATTTCTCTCATTAGTACTGTCACTTTCATAGCCACCTCCCTGATTTCTCCCGCCCAGACAAGGAACTGGGTGGGAAAGAACACCACAAACCTGGGCCCACCCTACTCCATTACCATTCCTAACTAATACAATAAACGCCAACCATAAAACAGTCATTTTGAATCAATGGTCAACTTGGAAAATGTTCAACTATGCGAGTCACATAGCATTTCCCGTATTTTCCACAAGAATTTGAAACAATTACAATCATCTTTTGAGAATACTTTGGCTCAAGATATTTCAGACAAGAGCGCTTTCAGACTACACTGTACCTTGTAATCAGCATCATCTGAGATATGCTCTTTCAGTTTAACATACAGTACTGGAAAATGTTTGTCCAAAGGAGCAACTAGATGCATCTGTCTGACCTGTAATTATCCAATGTATTAAGATTTGAGATGCCAGTAAATTCATATGTAAACAAAATATATAACAAAAAGGAAAATTTTCACTTTGCACCCTTGTACTTTACACTCAATCCCACTTTGCCCTGATCTTCAATTGTCCCAATCAACTTCCTAAATTACAGTTGGGCTCGATCTGTTTTTTTGATAAATTACAGTTGGGCTCAATCTTATGGCCTCGTTTCAAGAATTGACAGAGGGGCTAAAATGGATGGACTAAAGTGGGATTTTGATAAAAAGTACTATCATGTGCATGGGTATTAAGTGTAATTAATACTATCACGTGGTTGTTCTACGTTAGTTTTCAAAACGGCGTTATGCAGATGGGCCCCATTGCAACTCGACTTGAAGTTTTGGGGGGTTGATTGGGACAATTAAAAGGTTAGGGGCCAAAATGGCATTGAATGTAAAGTGTAGGGTTGCAAAGTACAATTTACCCTAAGAAAAACAATTGCAGATGGTCTTCAGCCTACCTGTGAGTGTGTCTGCTCACTATCATCTCCAACTGTATCAATAAACTCATGTTCTCTTTTCAAAGCAATATGGCAGATTTGGCGGACCTACATACCAAAAAGCACAATCAGATTTTCTTTCTTTTATTTTTAATTTCTTAAGAGGAGAAGAAAAAAAGAAGTCGTCAAAGAACATGTTAGCACACACTAAAATGGAGATTACAACAAAACCTCTTTTGGAACAGTAGCAGAAAAAAGAAGTGTTTGTCGCTGTTTTGGTACGGCAGCTATGATCTTCTCAATGTCTTTGCGGAATCCCATATCTAATAAATGATCAGCTTCATCAAGCACAAGGACTTTCACACCCATGAGCCGAGTTGCAAATCCGGTGGTATTCTCAGTGTGATCTCTGAGTCTTCCAGGTGTAGCTACAAGAATCTGAGTAAGCAGCAAAAGTTACCAGCTAATATCCGACAAAGTACATTAAGATGAAATTAGTCAAGGTAGCATTACTAAGTTGCATGCACACGGTTATATATGCAAACATGCAAACGGTGAAGTGTTCAACTGTATCACTTTTACTTGAAAACTTATTATTGAATAAATTAAAACATTATTTTTTTTTATTAGTTCTCTATTTGCTAGGGATTCCACCACATTATGGCTGGATGTTTAATGATTTAATTGGTAAGCATTATCTTTCTAAATTTAATTTGATGCATGGCCTGGGATTCCTAAGAGGATGCAAAAAGAACTCAGCAAGCAAGTCTGATACATGATGCATTCTCTTTCAATGATAAGAGCAACAAGTCTATGGACACAGAACCAACCACATAAAACAATCCTGACCATATATATCAGATGAAGGGACCCATAATAAAAGATGCAATTTCGCTTAGATTTCTCCAACTATGTTTTATGTGGTTGGTTATGTGTCAATAGACTTACTGTGATAAGAAACTCACCTGGCAAGGATTGGTTTGCATACGTTTCTGTTCTAGAGCAAGTCTTGTACCTCCTATCACAACTTGAACACCAAGAGAAGGATGATACTTCAACAATTTCTTGGCCTCTGCAGCAGCTTGACTAGCAAGCTCTCGAGTAGGGCATATTACAAGCACAAGAATTGGGGGTCGCTTTTGATCATGGCCAACAGGGGGTGAATTCACAACTACTTCAATTGATGGAAGCTGAAATGTGAGAAGATTAATGTTTGAGTCAGCTAAAAAACTCTGAGACCTATTATATACAATGCATCAAATGAAAATCAACCCAGATATGATTTTCACCGTCTCTTCCCTACATATCCTCTAACAACTTGGCACATAAATTCGGTTGAAATCAATAACCAACCAAATCACCTCCCTCCCCCACTTTTTTCAATTCTTCCTTTTCACTAATTTAATCTAAGATAAGGGTTAAATTAAGATAGAAGAAAATAGGTGGGGCATGGGCTGTAACAATATTTTGTCCTTGCACTTCAACCTATTCACTAGAGGAGAGTTAAAAATTCATGTGCTATTCTCCACCAATCTTCCCTTGATTCAAAAGTTAGCATGAACTAACCAAAAAAAAAAATTAAATAAAATGATTTACCAAAAATGCTACAGTTTTTCCAGTGCCAGTTTTTGCCTTGGCGAGAACATCCTTACCTAAAAAAACAACATTATTGTCATATAAATAGAAGCTTGAATCATGAATTACGATAATTTACAAAGAAGTAATTCTTTTTTTTTTTTGGTTGTTGTTGTAAGAAATGAATAACTAAAAGTTCCTTTCATCACTACCCAAATGGTAAATTTGTGCACACCATTGCAAGCAGTAACTGGGTGTACCATATTAGTTCAGAAATACCCAAATATCACGAAAAAAATTGTGTCAGACTCCAGTTTCCCACCAAATTATGCTCCCTTAATCTTAAAAAGAAGGTGATGATGATTAGAAAGAAAAGGAAATGAAAAAATAAAGAAAGAAAAACATTACGTCTTTTAGTCACAGTTCTTTCTTACAAATAACAAAATGTGCTTGGAAGAGACAAACCTTTGAGAATGACAGGAAGTGTTGCCTCTTGAACCACAGTCATCTTCTCGTATCCGGCATCCTTAATTCCCTTTAAGGACGAGGGAGAAACTGAACATTGATCAAACCTGAGAACATTCACAAAAATCAAATCTTCATAAAGCAAACAAACAGAGAGTGTGTCCATTCAATTCAACTAAACAGGGCATCATATCCAAATTAGCAGCTGTCATCCCACAGCATTGTGGCACAAGTTCAAATCACGGAATTGAGCTCTCCACAAAAGTGGGGTAAGGTTGCCTACCTACTAACTCTAGCCCTATTTTTAAGTAGGAGCCCTGTGCACTAGACACTACCTTCTTTTTTGTCAAATCTTTGCAAATCTATTGCCATTCAAACTCATTAACATCCTCATTCCCACTCATACTTTCACTAAATACATATCACATATTTTAAGAACAGCATTCCAATGGCAAGCTTCCAAGCAATGTATTGCAATCAAATATTGCAAATGCCATTTGGGGAAATAAACCAACCAGCAATATTCTTTTATTTATTTATTTATTTATTTATTATTATTATTATTATTATTATTATTATTATTATGCATTAGGGAACAAACGAAGCAACTCATTTTTTGCTCACTGTAATCATTAATGCTCCATTCGGTTCAATGGAATGAAATGAGATGGATGGAATGGTCATTCTTTAGGTTCTCCTATGGAATGATCATTTCCTTAGAATGGTGAATTGTGATTTCATTTGAAATATATTTTTTATTATGTTTTTAAGTCAACCAAACATGAGAATGAATATTTGGATGGAATGATCATTCCATTCCAGGGAACCAAACACTACCTAACAATTCCTTTTACCCAAGGTTTCCCTTGTAAATCCATGATTCTGAAGACCATGTTTCTCTAATTTCCTGTCCTTCAATCCCATAACAAAAATTTGCGATATTCCCAAAACTATAATTAACAGAAATGAAAATGCTACATAATTAGAATGTTATGAGCCAAACCTGGTCTCACTCAAGTATGATTCACTTCTTCCAGGTGAACTAGGCACAGCCCTTTGACTAGCTTCTTTCTTTGCTGCAAACAAAGGACCTGCATTCTTAACCGTATGACCATCACCATCTTCCTCTTCACTATCTTCCTCACTCATCAAACCTCTAAATTTGTTCATTAACCCATCTTTCCCTCCCTCCTCATCCTTACTGCCAATTTCCTCGTCGGATGTAAAAAAACCGCCTTTTCGCAAAATTCCACCACCTCTCTTCAATCCACCACCACCACTCCCTCCTTGGTCCCGCCCATACCCGAATTCTGAACCTCTCCCACCTCTACCACCACTCCCTCCTTGGTCCCGCCCATACCCAAATTCCGAACCTCTCCCACCTCTTTTAGATATTGTCGAATTCTTCTCTCTCCACCGGGACACAAACCCGTTATCCTCTCCATCCAATTCACCACCAAACCGTGTTTTCCCTCTCGAGTTCCTCGAAATTGACCCAAATGAATCCCTACCCATTTTCCTATTCGCCATCAAATCATCATCCGAATCGCTATCTCTTCGCCTCTTCCCAGAAGAAATCGGATCCCTACCCTTACCTCTACCCGAACCAATGCCATTACCATCAAACGAGTCCGATCTCAACCCACTCACCCAATCGCTGAGTTCAGCCTCGTCGTCAATAAGGCTCTTCGAAACCCCAATCTCGGCTCTTGAACTGGATCTGGGTCGGGTAAAATGGGTCGAAAATCGACGAGTAGGGAGCTGAGATTGGTACTTGAGCTTATGAGGGAAGATCCGAGAGAACATCGGGAGGATCCGAGAGGAGTGTTTGGAGGGTGGGTTGGCCTTCATCATGGTGGAGAAACGGGCTACCGGAAGAGAAGGGTTGAAGAGGAGACGGAGGTGTGAGAGGAGGTTGACTCGCATGGGAGAGAAATTCCGGTGACTGAAAACCTGATTTCCAGGTGACCAGTTGTTAGGGTTTGGGTTTTGGTTGCGGCGCGAGAGGGTGGAGAGGGATGGTGGGGTTTAAGGCCAATCCGCCCTCTGCTTCTGACAGAGGGAGGGTTTAAGGAGAAGGTGATTTATTTTTAGGTAAATTACAAATACACCCTCAACTCATCTTTTAAAATTTTTGATTTTATAATAAATGATCATTTTTATTAGGGATGGACGGCAGATATATCGATCCGTCTATACTAACTGAACTGAACCGATCTGTCGCATTTTGAACGGATGCGTGATGACGAGCAGACAGTTGCGGATTAATTTTTTTCAATTCGCCTAGTTTTTTTATGGATAGTGAATTTAAGATTTCTTTTGGCCGCAACCGAACCACCGAACTGTCAAACTGCAAGTACGCCTAGTAATTTATAAGACTTTGTGTTTTCAATTTGTTTAGATATTCTGTTTGTGTTTTCAATTGAAAAATAATTTAAATATTTGCTGAATATGTTTTGTTAAAAAAAAGTGTGCCGCCCCAAATCTACACTATTGGTTGTAGTCAAGGGAAAGTCACTAATGAATCCTGTGGTCAATAACCAAGTAAGATCCCAGATTGTCGGAGGAGTCAAATTAGCCTCCCTTCTAAGTCTAGCTTTCTTAGATAGCGCACTACGTTTTTGACAGATCTTAAGAGGCATTGACACAAGGTCTCATAAGCGACATCAGGGGTGTTATTGGTGTTAGAATATAAGTACATAATAATTAGGGTAAACTACCAATAGGTCCTACTTTGAAGACTTATTACCCAATAGGTCCTACTTTGGAGACTTATTACCCATTAAGTCCTATTTGATAAATTTATTAAGTGATAAAGATAAATTTATCAGTCTTTTTTTTTAATGAAAAAATTTATAGTGATAAATTTATCAGTCTCTTTATTTTTATGAATAAATTTATAGTGATAAATTTATCAATCTCTTATTTTTATAGTGTTAAATTTATTAGTTAGGACCTGTAAGTAAATAAGTCTAGTGAATAGGACCTACACGTAAGTACCCCTAATAATTATGAATATCCTTAATTACAAAAGCTCGTTTCATTAACATTACATCCCCAAAGAAAATTTAAATTTTCATATGAGCCTTACAAAACATCAAAAGGGAAATTTCTAACTTTTCTAAGATAGCCAAATGTCTTTGAAGGATTCTGGCTCGTCGGCTCCTGCTATAAGCTCATCTTTGGCACCTGGCATGATATGCTGTGAGTTTTGAATGCCCAGTAAACGCACACACACCACATCCATTTTCCCAGTCCAATACACAACAACATTTACAAAAAGACAGAGGAAAGGATCATGGCATTTAAGTTCATAGTACAAATTATATGGTTAGTTGTTAGTAGTCTAGAAATCCCCCAAAGAGATTTCATCCTCCCAACTCCAAGAATTGGACGCAGATTATTCGGTATGTCCATTCTTTTGCTGCTTTGTTGCAGACCTTACCTCGGATGTCTACCAATGGTTATATACCGCGTAACGCCAACTGAAGGTCTCAAAAGAGACGGTAATGATGGACCTAGCCAAAATCCCTCCTTACACCGAACTACCTTGGGTCCGAATATAACTGCTCCATTTAAGGGTTCCAAACAACCAGTTGCGCAAGACTTTCTCATTTTAATCCACTACTAATATCAACTTAACATTCTCATCACTTATACTGTATGATTAGTGTGGTCGTTAACCCTCTTTACCAACCCATTTAGTTTTCCCCCTTTTCACATTAAGTTCAATACACATTAGTGGTTAACACAAGTAAGAGAAAAATAAGGCAATCCAAGGTGAAATTCAAGCATACAAGTATAACATATATCATAACAAATATGTCATGATAGCACAAAAGCATTGGCTATAACAAGAACTGCACTGTTCAGATTTTCAACAGTGCACCAGTTCAAAAATAAATATAGAAAAAATATTTTTTAAGGGTTTCAGAAATGTGGCTTCTAGAGTATTTGTAGAGGATCAAGTCTAGTTTCAGAATCATTTTACGGAAGTAGGGTGGCCCTTTTTGATTTTTAGATATTTAAGAAATACATAGACTGCCCAGATTTGACAATGGTTACAAAATTTGGCGTTTCTCTTAAAATACTCATTCATTTTCATTGAAATAAATTTTGTTTGAAATCTAACCTTTAGAGAAAGATTTTGATATAAAAATGACGCGAGATCATTTTTTTTTATAATTTTCTAGAATTTCTTAAAGTTCTTTGTTTTAAATAGGTTCTTGCACCAAGTATTTAGAAAAATAAAATGAGTCATAAAAACACATCAATGGTCTTAGCCAAAATTTTCACATACTCTATACATGTCAATTAATACCCTTTTAAAACAGATTTTGAGTTGGTGAAGGCTTGCTATGGAAATAAAATCAAAAACCTTGAAGAAAAGCTTGTTGGAAATTGCAAGGAATAAAATGAACATTTCATTTTCAAACCATACATCATCTAACAATGTAGTAACTCTTAATATCATGTGAAATATATTTTTAGCATGTATTATGAAGGGGAAAAACATGATGATTCATTGAAAGGAGAGATATATGAGATTTACCTTGGTTTGCTAGATCTTTTTCCTACTTGTTGCTCTATTTTCTTCTATTTTTCTCTCAAGCTCACTTGCTCTCCCTTTCCTCATCTCTCAGCCGTGTGTTGTGTGTGTATGGAGTGAAATAAAATAGCTAGCAAGGCTTGTATTTATAGGCCAAGGAGGAGAGAGAAGGGTTGGTTTGGTTTGGTTGGGTTGGTTTTCAATAGAAACTATTCAAGTTTAGTTGGTTTGTAATTGGATTAAATTAGGTTTTGTGTTAATTGATCTTGATTAAGAGAAAGTGATCTTATTTACTAGTTAATTGGGAGACAAAAAAGATATAGCAATAAATGTCCTCCATTCCTCTATGTTGGTCAAAATTTTGTTGCATATTTGTACAAGATTTGCTATGTATAAAAAAATACACTTTTAGGTCTTTTTCACCACCCATAGCCAACTACCCTATTTACCCATATGAAAATTTGTTCTTTTTTTTTTTGTTTTTTTGTTAATAAAATATAGAGGATATTTTGTATAAATTAATAAAATATTTGTTGTACCTTTATTGAATAAAATATTAAGGTTTTAGGGCCAAAATGCAATAATTAAAAAAGAAAAGGGTACAATCTAAAATTTTGAAATAAAACATATGTTTAAGTCATATAATTAATAAAATAATGATGGAAAAAACAATTCGGGCCACGTGGTGCTAATTCGCAACAAAAGGCGAGATACCGGGCTAAAACTGCGATTATTGAAAATTAGAATTTTTCTCTTATAAATTTTCATTATAGGGTTTCTAAATCATTAATTCAGGGTTTTAAAATGTTTCTTAAGTTTTCAGAGTTGATTAGAATTTGCTGATTAGCTCGCACAGTCACTCTTGATTTCCAGGATTGAATTTGCAAGAAATGGAGAAACAATATTTCTAATTGAAATTCTTCAACTATAAGCGTTTGGGGACATTACAAAAAGTTAGGGTCTCACAAAAAGTTTTCAACTTAAATATATTTTTTGAATTGAAAAAAATAAATGTATTATTTGTTTATATTTTTGGGTTTTTAAATCTAACTCTAAAAATAATAAATAAAAAAGATGATATATTCTGGTTGGTTTTTGTTTTCAAAAATAGATATAGATGTAACAATATAGAGATATATAATCTCTATTACTGCTCTGTTCATGGTTTTTGTGGTTTAAATTGTTTTTATATTTTAAGAAGCACAGATTGTAATGAGGCATGCTGTGTTTGTAATTTGTAAATGAGGCATGCAATGACTATATAATATTCTAAAGTTTCAAATTTTCTTTCTTTGGATGAGGTATGCAATGATTGTAATACTTTTTTAAGTCCTTGACTGTAATACTTTTTTTTTTTTTTTTTGAAGAAGTGCACAAGTTGAATTATGTTGAAAATTTATAAAATTTTAAACCGTCAAACCGATTCGCATATATCCGTCAATCCGCTCAATCCACATCTGCCGAATTGGCAGACGGATGCGGATTGATTTTCGCCAATCCGCCAATCTGATGGACGGATGGTAGATTGGAGATTCCGTGGCCGCAACCAACCCGCGCCCACGTCTAATTTTTATTAATAAATTATCAAATCAATTAATAATTTTTAATGATATCAAAAATTTATTTTAATTAATAATTCTGGTATTCTATCATTGTATAGAAGAATAGTTAGGAATTTTATTTTTTCAGTTAATTCTATTAAATAAAAAATTTTAATAAGGAAGAATTTTTATAATTTTTTAAGGGTAAATTACACTGACACCCCCTAAGGTTTATATTTATTACAGTTCTCCTCTCACCTTTTGGAAATTACATCTCCTCCCTGAGGTTTGAAGTTTCTTACAGATTCTCTCCCTCAGCAATTTAATTTTTTTAAATACCAATTTTGCCCTCACTGGGTAAATTACATTGACATCTCTCACATTTTAGAAATTACAATCCCCTCCCTAAGGTTTAAAGTAACATTACCAATTGCCCCATCGGTTAGTATTAGTTAGGAAAAAAAATTAATTGAAATTTTTTTTTGTTAGTAAGATTTTTAAATTTTTGTTTAAAACCAACATAAACTCATTTTTTGAATTTACGTCTTTTCCTCAAATAAAAAAATTAGCAAACAAGTTTTTATAACAGTTTTTAAAATTTTTGTAAATATAAATTGAAAACTGAAAACGAAATGGTTACCAAATAGGCCTCAGATGGTAAAAATGTCGTAAAATTAACAAATAATTAAATAAGTTACCAATGTAAGAAATGACTTTTCAAAAGATTCTTAAGCTATGTATGGTTTGATTTTTAGAATTTTTTTTAAAAAAATTAAAAATTAATTTGGTTAAGAAATAAAAAATAAAAAATAATTATCATTGAAGGGTAAAAAATCATTATCATTTTAACTTTTGGGTATGTTATATACATACGTATGGCTGTTTCAATTTAATTTGTAAAAAAATATTTCTAACCACTTGAAAGATAAAAATTATATAAAAATGATAATTATTTTTTATTTTTTATTTCTTAACCAAATTAATTTTTAATTTTTTTAAAAAAATTATAAAAATCAAACCATACATAGCTTAAGAATCTTTTGATAAGTCATTTTTACGTTAGTAACTTATTTAATTATTTGTTAATTTTACGACATTTTTACCATCTGAAGCCTGTTTGGTAACCATTTCGTTTTTAGTTTTCAATTTATATTTACAAAAATTTTAAAAACTGTCATAAAAACTTGTTTGATAATTTTTTTCGTTTATAAATGGTTGTCTCAGTTTGTAAATTTGAGTTTTTTAAACATAAATTTTAAAATTTTACTAACAAATTTTTTTTTCAATTAATTTTTTTTCCAACTAATACTAACCGAGGGGGCAATTGGTAATGCTACTTTAAACTTTAGGGAGGGGACTGTAATTTTTAAAATGTGAGGGATATCAATGTAATTTACCCAGTGAGGGCAAAATTGATATTTAAAAAAATTAAATTACTGAGGGGAGGAATCTGTAATGAAACTTTAAACTTTAGGAAGAGAGATATAATTTCTAAAAGGTGAGGGGAGAACTGTAATAAATATAAACCTAAGGGGGTGTCAGTGTAATTTACCCATTTCTAAAATTACAATGACAATTTGTATCTTAAATAAATTTTAAAGGCTATGAGCAACAAACGTTGACGTTTTTTCACGTAATTATATATGGAAAAAATATCACACAAGTAAGATTTTGAGAAAATAATTATAAATTAATATTAATAATTAAAATTATAAATTTTTTTGTAAATATATATATTTTTCTGATATCTACTAAGATGTAATTATCCCATTATATATTTGTATATATAGAGTATCTATCTATAGTGAAAGCAAATAGAGGTTGTAAGATTTGGAAAACTTCTTTACAAATTAAATGGATAAAAGTAATATTAATTACATGAAATCTAAAATTTTGATGACAAAATAACTCCTTTCTCTCTTTTCCTTCATTTTCTTGTGCAAGTTTTCTATCGGCGACCACTATTGGTCCACTGTAAAGCCCTTTGTTGCTATGTTCAATACCTCTTCAACCCTTCTTGTATCTAATTGCTCCTTGTCCATCGTCGACCACCACTAGTCCACTGCAAAATCCTATATTGCTACATTCAATGCCTCTTCTACCTTTCTGTTCTATCTAGTTGCTCCCTCATGTACGCCAATCATTTATTTTTCCACTAGGAATCCTTTAGCAACCATCACTTCCCTCAACCTCACTTCTCCACAAAATATGTCCAATGCAGTTTTCCTGATGAAGGCGAAATATTTTGTGTTTACACTAACATAATTTGTACTTATGAAGTAGTAGTGAGAATCAGAGAAGAAAGAATGAGGTGGCTATGATAGAGATAAATTTTAGGCCTTGTTTGGGAACAAATTATTTTAGTAACTTTTTGATTTTTTATGAAAAAATATACAGAAAAGTAGAGAGAGTAATGTTATAACTTATAATGATTTTTTGACTTTTTGACTAAACCATATAATTGCCAAACGAGGCCTTAGAATAGAAATTGAAAGGACTGGGTAGTGGGCAGTGATTGACTAAGAAGATGGAGATAGGGGTTTTCACTATGGAAAATGCGAGTGAAAATATGCCCAACATCAGTGAAAATTGACATAGTTCACGACACTAGAATAAAGAGTTACAAATGGGTAGAGATGTCAATTTGTCCATTCCCGTCCATTTTTGTGCACACAAAATTTGTTTCAGAACTAAAATGATAAACGAGTCAAATTATTTAAATTTAGTTACAAGCCTAACTAGGTTTTTTAAAAAAATGCCCTTAAATTTATTTATTTTTAAGCCAATCTCAAATGAATTTTAATATTTTATTTTTATATAGTTTTATAGCGAGTATAAAATTAACAAATCAGATTTGAGCCAAATTTACATAAATTAGTTTTAAATATATCAAACTTTAGTTAGTTTATTATAGGGGTGTAAATTTGATTTGGCCCAGTCTATGTTGGGTCTTGTGGGTTCTCGCCAAAATTCATACCGGGTCGGACCTGCCTACGGGCAAGAAAATTAAGCCCAGGGGATATTCAAGCCTTCGGCGGGGCAAGTGGGCCTAGGTCTGGGTTCGGGCTCGGGCAGGCCTAAACAAATTTTTTTTATTTTTAAATTTTTCTACCAAAATTTTATTATTTTTCACTAAAAAAGACACTGGACCTTGGACAGATCAGATCTTAATCGAGCCGATGGGCCGGGTTTCAAAATGATGGCCCTGGCCCAGACCCAGGGTCTCGGGTTGGGCTCGGGCCTGGGCCTAAATGAGTCGGGTTCACCTCGGGCAGCGGGTGGGCTCCGAGCCACCCCCGAACCGCGGGTCATTTTTACATTTTTAATTTATCATCAAACCATTAGATTGAAAGAGTAATTAAAAGGGAGCTCACGTCATAAATTCATTTTTAGATTTTCTTTGTTTAGTCTAGGCGTTAAAACGTTATGCCCCTAAGACATGTTTAGACAAAATGACAAATAAAAATATTATAAATTTTAAAAGTTCTATCAAAATTTTTATCAGATGTCTCACATGAATGAGACTTACAAAAGTCGGTCATGCACCAGTATAAGATATTTGATAAAAAGTTTAGTAGAACTTTTGAGGTCTCTAACCTAACATATTATGCCTTTGTTTGGTATGCCAGACTTTTTGATTTTTTTAGTCATAAAAAGATAAAATATATTTTTTAGCTCAATAAAACAAAATATCACATTTAAATTATAATAATTTCATTTTTTTCTCACAAAAATTAAAAAAATCAAAAAGTCTATTCTAAATGAAAATTTTTAATCATAAATTAAAATAATTAAAAAATCAAAAAAAATCAACCGACAACTCAAACGAACCTTATATACACACACATATGAGTGGTGATTTAGAACACTAAATTTGAAATTTTAAAAACACCACTAATGAGGTGGCAATGTAAAGAAAAAAAAAAATAAAACAAAACAAAAGTCAAACTAACACATCAGTGGTGGGGTCCACATGATGCCACATCATTAGTGGTGTATTAGTGGTGCTAAATTAGTAGTACGAAGCATTTTTCATATATATATATATATTTATATATCCCACGTCAACCAATCACACATCACACGAAGCAAATGAAAGAGAGAGATTGAACCAACTACAGAGAGAGAGAGAGAGAGAGAGAGAGAGAGATCAGTGAATGAGAGGGCGACGAGACCTCCGCCGCCGGCCAACAACTCCACCGTCGCATCGCGCGATCTCACCCTCAGCCATCTCAACGTCCGATCCCACCGTCGTCTCAACGGCGTCGAGCGATCTGCTCTCCATCTTCTCTCTCTCTCTCTCTCTCTCTCTGTGCTCTCTGTCGCCGCCGATGGTCGCAGTCCCTCCATCGTCGCCGATGTCGTCTTCGATCTCCCTCCGCCGTTGTCACTCTGACACGATGGTGCACGGCTCCGACTATACGCACAGATCTGTGTATGTATATATGTATATATCCCTCCCTCTCTCTCTGTTCTCCCCTGCCGCAGCGGCCTCAGATCTGAGATCTGTATGCGTGTGTATTTTTTAGATAACGGCTTCGAAGATGATGATGATGATAAATGGGGTAGGTTGAAGTGCGTGAACAAGGTTTCTGAAGCTATATTAGTTGTTTTTTTGGGAAATGCTAGAGAGCTCTAAATTTAGAGCTCTAATTTGAGCTCGAGTGATGTGTCCAAGCAAAAAAAAAAAAAAAAAAAACAAAGCAAGGCACAAACATCACATCAGAGTGGGTCCCACCTTCCCATTAGAGCTCCTATATTAGAGCTCTAAAGCATTTTTGTGTTTTTTTACTTTCTTTCTCTCTCTCTAGATTGTGAGCTTTGGTTCAGCTATTTTAATGGCGCATGTGGATAGTTTCTGAGGGGAACGTCATGATACAGGTGAGAAGATGCTGGATTTGTGTTTTTTTCCCGGAATTATGATGTTTTTTTGGGGTTGTTTTGGGAAGATGGTAAAAAGTAATTTTTTTTTGACTTTTAATCAAGCTTTTGGTTTTTTTAGACAAATAATTTGGGAAGTTGGTAAAAAGTTACTTTTGACTTTTTTGATTAATGTTTGTTTACGATGTCAAATCATAATAAAATGATCAAATTATCCCCATTTATTTAAAATATTTACAACTTTACCCATGTAATACATTTTGACCAATGAGGGGTAAAATTGTAATTTCACTGTTGGCTAAAAACCAACTTCCCAAATGAAAAAAAAAAGACAAAAAAGCCAACTTTTGGCTTTTGCTTATAACCAAAAAAAATGGCTACAAACCATGTTGCCAAAATAGGCCAAAGCAAAATACGGTGATAAAACCTGTTGTTTGGTTGCTGAGAAAGTTGAAGTGGAAAGGGGGGAAAATTGTAATTTTATGTGCTCTGCTGTTCAACCTCGCAACTGAAGTTTTCAACTCTTGTTGTGTTCTGTTTTCCTTCACTTTCTTGGCAAAACGGAAGGGAAAACAAAGATTTGAAGCTAATCCTTATATATATATATATAGACAGCAACAAGTGTATCTAGAGAGAGAGAGAAGTGGCTCAAGTTTACGCGTGTAATCTACATGGTGTTCTCTGGAAATCAGTCTTGCTTCGATTGTAGGGTTAGCGTTTCGTTTATTTTAGTACTATGTGTGTGCGTGCGCACTTGCATAAATCCAAATTTGGTCTTGATCTTTGTTAGAAAAGGGTTTCACGATGGCAATCTGATTGAGCTCCTAGAAATCGGCCTCAGATCTGTTCAAATTTTTTGTGTAATATGGTGGTGGAATATGTTTTTTTTCTCCTTATATGTTCAACTTTTGAAGAGGCTCTTCTTGTTAATTTATTTATCGTTGTTGTTGTTTGTTGATGATCTGCCTAAGGTAGTTTCATTTTGTGCAGATAATGGATGTGTGTGCTGTTTGTTGTTGTTGTTGTTGTTGTTGATGATGGTGATGATGAAACAGAATATTTTTTTGTTTTTGTTTGTGTTTGTGTTGAACAGATAAGGATGATGGATCGAGAGATGGAGGGAGAATAGAGATTTGAACAGATAATAAAATATGTTTAAAATTTGCACAGATAAAAAATAGAACAGATAGTTTTAAACAGATAAGTGGAAAATTGAATAGTATGTTTGAACAGATAAAGGTAAAAAATTTGAACAAGTTGGGAATTTTTTGAACAGATAGTCAACAAAAGTCCATAGATAAAAAAAATTAACAGATAAATTAAAGAGTAAAATTGAATACGAAATATCTTTCAAAACTAACATAAGAACTCTTATCAAATTATTTTACAAATGGTGGACTTTTCACCAACAAAAAAAAATTTCATTGAACTTAATGCCTTAGGCACTTTCTAAATTGAATTTATCACCAATTTATTCTAATTTATAAAAAAAAAAAAAAAAAATTAGCATATAAAGAGAAGAAATTTCAAAATTTTGCGAATATTTCACCAACATATGAATAAAAATGACGCCTTCATTTAGGATGTAACCATATATTCTTCAAATATACATTACACCCTATATCTCACTTAAAAATAAATTACACTAGGTTGAGAGAGAGAGAGAGAGAACAAATATCAAGACCCCGTATCTCAACCTCTTGAAATTTTTCTGCAGTTCTCTGATGCTCCGTTTCTCTCAATATATCATCTGCTCCTGATTTGTAGACATCAAGTTTCACTTGCAATGTCATCTTGGATCAAATTATAGAGGGACACTACCCTATTTTGCAAAGGAAAAAGAAAAGAAAACTAGCTATGTTATTTTCCTTGTAGCATTAACACCACAGGACTACCAACTCGTGTTAGAATATGCATAGGCTACGTTTATGGGCACCAATTTGGGTTTTTGACCTCTAAATTTAGGCACCAAACTTGGCCGAAGAAGAATTTTTTGTCCACCTGACCAGACGTAACAAGAATTTCTTGACTTCCAATGGGTTCCTGAGAGAGTATAAAGCCATGGTGTCCTTTGGACTTGATGAAACAACAATAGGATAGCCACCTCCCCTCTCCCTTATAGCCTGTAAAATACCCAAGTACAAATAAAACATAACTTTAGTAACACTACAGAGGGAGAGATAAAAAAAATAAAAAGAACCAAGGAAAAGGTTTTTTGAATTTAACGGGGTTTTTTCCTCCACCTTCCCACTGTATTTTGTGTGGATTCATATAGGAGGTGGGAAAAATAGGTAAAATTCATCCAGTGATATTTAACGGCCATCAATGATCAAACATGAAACAATAGAGGTTATGAAAGATGGCTATCTACTGCAATTGGCAACAAAAAATTTTGATGGCTGAGGATCTCGTGCCACTGCAATAGGTAATAAAAAGATTGATACCTTAAATGCATCTTCATCTGTTCGATCATCTCCAATGTACAACGGGAGGACATCACTAGAAGAGCCGAATCCTAGGGTGTCGAGTAAATAATTTAAAGCATGACCTTTATCCCACTCCATATCAGGGCGTATCTCAAAAACCTATGAAATTATCCCAAAAAATCAAATCCCAAATGGCTTGTGAAAATTATAAATTCATTGTTACTATTTGGACAACTATAAAGAATGTATGAATAAGACATGCAAAATACCTTTTTGCCCTTTGATATGCGGAACTCTTTGTATTCTCCCATTACAGAATTTACCAGCTTTTCAAGGGTGCAAAAGTCCTGAAAGATTGATTCCAACCACCCGATATTTTAGTATCACCATGGGCTAAACATTAAATTGAATTTTTTCCCCCTTTCTCCGGTTAGAAGCATGAACAATATGTACCTCATCACGAACGTGTCTGAAATGTACGGAAATACAGAATTTATTGTGTTCAATCAAGATGCCTCTTATACTTCTAGTCTTCTCATTCAATGCAATAAAAATCTGCTAGAAGAACATGAAATATTACATAAATGTAGAGGAAAAAGAGATGTTAAATGGTCAATTTGTATTAAAATGCAAACAAATCTTTCTACCTTTTGAATTGCAGGCAAGTACTTCTTCGCGGGTTGGAAGAGAACTACTTCATTACCCTACAAAACAGAAACCACGTTATGGTATTAATTAAACTATGGCAATAGTTTGGTTGTAGTTGCAATTCTATATAATTATTTTCTACTTACATCAATTTTAGTTGATTAGAACTCTATGCAACAATTTTGAAGGCAGAAATAGATTCAAGAAATACTCATTTCAAATAATAATACTTGAACTAATATCACCAAAGATGTTGGAATCAATTTTTCACGTCTACAAAGTTTCATAGTTAAAAGAGGTAAAAGCCACCTCTCTGTCAACAACCCTAGTTTGATGCTTGGGATCTGCATAGTTTGGAGACTGCGATGGAGCTGCTATATCCAACCCGTGACTTCCGGCATAGTAAACATTGTCCAATTCTACAAAGTCATGCACCTATAAGAGGAAAAAAAATTAGATATAACACATTGAGTGGGTGTTTGGGAAGTGGGTTTTTATGTAGGTTTTTTTAGTTGTAGAATATTATTGGATAAAAAAATTTTAGTGTTTGGAAAGATAGTTGGGTTTTTTTGTGGTTGGATGTGATGTTTGTGAGAGAAAAAGTAAAATAATTATGGGGTTGGATGTGATATTTTGTTTGGATGTGTTTTTTTTGGTTTTGCAAAACTTTTGTCTTTTAGTAGAAAAAATGAGAAAAAAATTTGGGAACCAAGTTCCCAAACACCACCTGAGTATGCAACTTTTTTGTTGGTTGTAACAAGGTTCTGAAAAGCGGTTGCGGTTGCCGTAATGGTGGCGATAGCGCGGTTGTAGTTGCGGGGTGTAAAGGCCATAGCGTAATGGTTGCGGTAATTGGAACCGTGATTTTTTTTTAATTTTTCGCACAATTTGAAAAAATCTTACCGATACGCATATTTTTTTTCTTTCCATAATCATATTTATTAGGTTTTAAAATAAATATTGATCAATTTTTGTAAATTTTTAAGTATGATCTAATATATTTCATATTTTTAAATCACTATAAACTGAGTTTTTTACATTTTATTTTAATAATTAATGACTTTATATGTCATAAATCTATATTACGCCTGTGTCAAAATTTTTTTTTAATTGGACTTAGATATGTAAAATTATTCTTTTAATTATTATACTTATAGAAGCATATGCAAATTTTAACTTGAATAGTTTTAAAAAATAAATTATACATGTTAATGTAATCATATCAAAATTAAAAAAAAAAATTATAAAGAAATTTTTTTTTGGTTTGGATCACTTGAATATTTATTCTCTTTTTGGATAACCTGTAAATAAAAATAAAATAAACTAATCAAAAAAAATTGACATGTATAAAATATGTATTAATATTATAGGTGCTATGTTTTTTAGATATTTTACAAAAAAATCAATCACTAACTATTATATATAAGATAAACAAAGACGAAAGTAAGAGAATAAATAAGAACTTAACTATATATATATGTATATATATTTTAATAAGTCAAATAGATAATAACCACATTTATTATTATTATTATTATTTTCAAACAATATATAGATAGACACACAAACAAAAGGGTTGAGTAATAGCAGCTGAAAACATGTTTTTTATCTTCCATCTTCTCTCTCTCTCTATCCTTACTCCTCCATCTTCCCTCTTCTCTCTCTATCCCTCCTCCTCTATTTTTAGTTTTTGTTTTTTTTTGTTTTTTTGTTTTTTCTCGAAAGAAGCAGTTCAGAACTGTTACATAACGGTGCATAATAGGCCGTTACGGCAGCCGCTACGGCCAACACATCTGTGAATCTCAATCACACTGCAAAAGCGGCCGTAACGGGTGGCAGCAACCACCATAACTGTTACGTAACGGCATTACGTAACGTAACGGCATTACGTAACGTAACGTTTGCGGCCGCTTTTTAAAACCTTGGTTGTAAGTAATACCTTGTCACGGCCCCTTCCACTTATAATTGCAGTGGGAAAACAACGGGCAACTTCTTGTACTGCAAATCGCATCTGTAATTTATTTCATGATTTTAATCAATATGATCAATTATTTGCATATCAAATGATCTTTTTGATGTAAACTCACAATGAATAGAAACTTCAACAATCACTACAATTATGCGTAGAGTATTCACCTTTTTGGTCATAAAAGCTTTTTCAGGGTTGTCCACAATATTTGAGAGAGTTCCATCATAATCCAAAAACACTACTATCTTACGCCCTTTTGCGATGCTCATCATTTGATCGAATGTGTCTAAGGAAGAAGGATGTTTTAACTGAGTGACAACAAATCAGAAAAATACAATTAGTCAACTTGGGACTAATGTTAGATATGAGAAAGAAAATGATTTTTTTATCATGATTCAACAGAGCAAATTTCAAGATGTATTAAATAGTTTGGTTAATGAAGAATCATATACAATTTATTAGCAAATTCTTTCAATTTGAAGAACGAAATTAAAATGACTATACAAAACTTACCAGCCATGATCCGTACTCGTATGGAGCCAAAACAGAGTCTCCATTCTCACTTGCTGATAATTGTAGCAATCCCATCACTGGGTGATCGAGTGCAAAATTAAATTTTACCTGCAAGATTTTTGTCTTGTTAGACTGTTAAAGTTGATATGGCTTTCATTGAAGTTTATCTAGGATAACTGATTTTCTGAAAACAAACAAGACTATGGAGCTTTCCAAGCTACTCTATGCTACTTTTGTGTTTAGATGGTTTTATCAAAATCCATCTATTTATTATTATTTGACATACCATGTGAGCTTCATACAACAAAAATTGCTTATGCGCGCCATGGATACTATCTTACTACGGTAACCTATTGAGTTGGTGCAGAGGACAAATTCGGGTTGAAGAAGCCACTTGATGAAACCATCTCAACCAGTGACTCAGCTCTTCAAGACTTGGAAATTAAAGACTTCAGAGTTCAGACAACGGTTGCAAATGAATGAAAGGAAGAGGCTAAAAAAGAAAGAAGATTTTTGGAGGTTGGAGTAAATTGTGACTCTAAAGAAGAGAAACTGATGTTCTATAAGCAAAAGGGCTAGGCTCCCAATTACTTGAATTAAAAATGAGTAGGAAGATGACTGAAGAGGCTAGCCTATATCAAGTGATGGAAATCTCAAACTATATCTAGGTGGTTCGATGGGTTGCATTTAACAGAGTATGTCAATGAACCAATATATATTCGTTCAGTATCTTGGAGAAATTTATAGCTTTGTAACTCAAGATGAAGAGATATTTGATCACACATGATCACATGGAAGGACAATTTTCGTATCTATAAGTGGCTAAATTCGATGACTCAACATGTGATTGTCTCAGTTGCATTACTCTGGGTTGAGTCAGATGATACCGACTTGAGCAAAGGTTCAGACGCGAAATTCAAGTTGATTAACGGTACTGTATTTGTCTGCATTCAACCACTACTTAACCACATATAACTTATGCTGCCAACTAAATTTTAAATTCTTGAAGCAAACATCAATCATTGTCTAGAAATATTAACATATTATATATCAACATAATGGGCAGAATTTTGTATTACTTAGTTTATTCATTCCAGTAGCTTCATGTGATGTGTCGAACTACATTTCATACTCAAATGTTAAAATATTCAATTTGATCTGTGATGTGTTGAAGAGAGAGAATAGCAAAAGGTTAAATTGACTACTACCTACACTACTAACTAGGCCTTGGCTGTCGCTTTCGTCGTGTTTATTTGGAGATTTGCTAAAGGATTTGGAAAGGAAAAAAGAAAAGTTAGGTGAAATGTGAATAAAATATACCTATATTTCACGCACCTTTTCTATTTACCTTTTCCTTTTTCTTTCCCTTTCCTTTTCCCTTTCCAAATCTCTTCCCAAATTATCTAACCAAACACAACATTAATGTCAGCAGTGTCACATAGAAACCACTCTCAAACAAAAAGGCAAATCAAGAGGAAACCAGAAGGCAAGTGTCATAATAATCAAATTAGTTCATCTGCCCGTGATGATTTATATAAACAAAATACAGAGAGAGCGAGAGAAGGGCTATTTGTTGCTAAAAAATCCACCCCCTCCCCCCTCGGCCCCCCCCAAAAAAAAAATATATATATAAAGTGGAACTTTATGATCTAAAAGCAGCAATCCTCTTTTTCCAATATCAATAGGGCACCTGATTTCTTTGAAACAGACACTGAAATCCATTTCTTGGAAACTGTCTAACAGGTCCATTGTCTGTGCTGATATGGGCTTTGCAGCATTTTTCTAATTCTGCATTATTTGTTTTGTCCTACATTATGGGTTAGCCAGCTTCATTCTTGCCTTTCATTGCCAGAAAACTGACAAGGAAAGCTATATATATATAATTTATTACCATTATTATTATTATTATTATTATTTATTTTTTATATTCCTGAATTTTGCATTATCATGTTAAGTATCTCTACCTAATGACCTCAATAAAGGACATGGAGGTTACAAACTAATAAATATATTTCGAAGGGCATAATTCATAGGACATGGACAAGACTTATTTTAGTAGTTATTGGATGGGCATTTTATTTTATTTTATTTTAGCATCTAATTTGGAAAATCTGTTAGACATCATTTAAAATGTTCGTAAGAAACACGGAATACTGGTGCTAGCATTGGGAAAATCGAGGTAACCACGGCTGCAAACTATCTGATTATATTAATTGCCAATATAACAGCCTGAGACTTTACACGTTAACATCAATGCCTTACAAATGTCATCTACATTATCAAGCGATCAGGAATATTGACAATTAACAAGGCAGGTAACAACAGTTGATAGTTGGGATGGAACTTTTTTGCTCGATATTTTTAGTATTCTAACTAAGCCATGTTTTTTGAGTACTTGGGAAAATCATTGATATCGAGAGGGAGGTGAGTGCATCTGCCATAGTGTAGCATGAAGAATGCCAGCAAATAGCCTAGATCATACTTTAGTTTTTGGTAATCTAATTATCAATTCTTTGTGGTTTTTCATGGCAGTGCGATTTGCCATCTGCTGTAATAATTGCAGGGGCATGAATATCAGGATAAAGTACAGGCTCTACAATTTTGTTGCAACTATGCTATAAGATTTGGGGGTTCAACATTCTTGGAAAAACATAGACATCTAAGAAGAGAACATGTCATTTCTAACACAGACACCGACACCAACACTCCACTCCACACCACTCATAGGACACTTTCCAACACTTGGCACACATAAAACACATAACAATTTGAATAAATTAAATAGGAATCCAATGATAAGACGACAACAATGTAAATTTATATAAATTCTTCTCCTTTAAACTTTAAAAATTATTATCTTTGACTTAAATATTCATATATATATATGACATATAATAAATATATAAATTATATATATATTTTACACATGTCTCCCATATGTTGTATCCTACACTTCTGTATTTATGTCGTGTCACATGTCCATGTCTTTGCTTCTTAGGACATGTGTAACCGTCTTGATATTGATATAGCCTAGGAATATATGTTTTTTAAAACTTTCTTGGGCTAAACTCATGAACTTTAATTATGCTCTTATGATCATTACTTTGCTTCTATAATTTTCACTAAATTCTTAAGTTTGGATTATACTATTTCATAATATATTAATTTTTAACGTTGTTTTCCAAGCAAATGACCACCAAACATGCCTTACAATTCAGAAATGTTGAACCATACTAGTTAATTGGCAAAAACAAACAAATCAACATCAAATTATGCAATTACCATAACCACTAGTGAAATATAATAATCCCAATCAAAACCAATGAAATTTAGGTAAAAGTCATTTTTATATAAAAAAGAAATAACCAAGTTTCTTCCCCATCTATGAGTTGACTTGCAAAGACACAAAGTTTTTGCATTTAAACATTTGACAAGGACTTAGACATTGAAGTACATAGGAAAGCACGAAGTGAAGTGGAAGATTATTTTGTTCTTAAAATAATAAATTAAAAAAAAAAAAGGGCTAAATATGGACCCAAATACAATCTCCATGAAATGTCCACTTTCTTTAACAGGAACACACAAAAAACATAAACAGAAAAAGAAAAACAACTATTGAGACCAGAGACTAATTGAGTTCTCAAGCTTTTAGGGACACATGTTATTGTAAGCTAATGTTCAAACACATGAGATCAGCATACGGAAATGAAGCTTGTAATACAAAACTATGAGTTAACCCAAATCAAAGTGATCCTTAATCTACTCCCCAAAGACATCCCAAACCAAACTAGGAAACATCAAAACTGACAATATTAGACCAAGCTAGCAAACATTAAATGTTATGAATTTAGAGGCATCAAACTCAAAACTAATTGCCAATGGGTGGAGGGACCTCTAAACTATATAAACCAAGCTTGAGAAGGTTAGTGAAATGATGTTTCAAGTTTGCAACAGACAAATGAAAATCAGGTTGTATCAAATGGCATGTCCCACTCTAGCTCCCTCAAATAATCCTATCTCAAAGCAACATATCTCAACGTCAAAGTCAATTCTAGCTACGGTTTCATTAGATATTACAATTAGAATCCCTATTTTTTCCAATCTAGTTCCTTTAGATTTAAATTGTTAGCATTGCATAAAAACATTCCTCCTAGAGTTGTTGTTAATCTCAGAAACACCAACTACATAAGCACGAGGCATGCCTGCTGGTTATGGCTATAGTGGTGGAGGTGTCTATTAGTCACACACTCATGTACTGCCAACTAAAACAGAGGAATATTTGTGGTACATGAATTGGACAGTACTTCTTGTGAAGAAGTTGAAGCGTGTCTCCTACTTCCTCTACAAAAACCAAACATTGAAAGGAACTAGTGGGCCTGTGTTGTGTGAATTGTGTCATTTTAATATGCATCTTTTTGCCCCTTTTTCTAGTTTAAATAATCAAAGGATCTCGACAGGATCTATCTATGATGGGAAAGTGATTTAAAGTTTCAGGGCACCTAATTTATACAGAGCTGGAATATGAAACATTGTATATATAGATCTTGTTAAGGCACTCAATCACACATACCCTGATAAAAGTAGGTAGATGAGAAATGGGCATTCATATAATCCGTTGTGAACCAATGTGAACACTCAATAACAAAAGCCTGACATTTAAAATTGTTGAAAATTTCCTCAAAAAAGTAGGTAGATGAGAAATGGGCATTCATCCTTAGAACACTCAATAACAAAAGTCTGACATTTAAAATTATTGAAAATTCCCTCATAAATGGGCATTCATTTAATCCATTGTTGACCAATGTCCTAAGAACACTCATTAAAACAAGCTAATTTAAATTAGGCCACGTTATAGTGCAATGGCAGGTAAGAAAGAAATAACACATTTGATTTTCATTAATTTGAATAACAAACAACTAAGTGCACAGAATTGAAAATGCACAAATTTTTGGCACAGATTTTGTGTATGAAGCAAAACTGTTCGAATAAATGGGCACATGCATCATCGTCAAATTTTTAGCTTTTTTGGCCAATTATCACTTACTTGGACCATCTCCAACCATGTATCAAATTTATCATCAAATTTGAATTTGATGAAAAATGGTTCCTTTTTCAGCTCCAACGGTTTTATCTAATCGGTATCAAATCCAGAATTTCACTTTTCTTTCATCAAACGGAGGACGAATGTGACTTTCATTAAATCACTGTTCAATGCCGTTGGATTTTCACCATTGGACGTCCCCTCAGATGTCCTCCCGGATGACTACCTCAAGGTTTTTGTGAAAAAATTACACTGGCTGGTCGACCACCTGGTTGACCCCCTGGATGACTATCTCAAAAAGAAAAATTGTAAAAACTTTGCACTGGCCGGATATTCACCCGGTCAACCGGTGGTCTGACGAAGCCGCAAAACCCTCCGCTTGAGCCCTTGATATCAAAGAGAGCTTTTCCTCAAATTTTTACTCAAATTTGGTAGAAAAATTGATACACCATTGGAGATGCCCTTATATGACACCATCTCTAGTTAAAAATCATGAAAAAACCAACATATATGGCTTCTCTATAGTAATGTCATAAACACAAAAATTCATCCTGATGGCGTGCGAGCCTCATTGAAAATGAATGCACTACTTCCACTTTCTAGATTATTTATTAATTTTTTTTTATACGCATGCTATGTGCAGAGAAATAATCGGCCGCAGAGTACATAGATGTGAACAAAAACTATCCACATCTATATTTGCAAATATGTTTGCATCTATAGTTATGAACATTTGTCTTCCGTCTTGATATTGTGTCTAGTTCCTTCTATACACATAAACATTTTGTTTTTTTTAATGTTTGTAGGCTTCAGTGTTGTGCAATGCATGGTTAATTGTGCAAGGGCATTATGGTCCTTTCAGTGGACCAAATTGTTTCCTATTAGTGTAGGACTACAAAGAATAATACTGCCGTAGAGAAACATAAAACTGTTTTTTAAAGTGTTTTCTCTCTTTAGCAAAACCTCTTAGCTATGCTAACATACGCTGAAAAAAAAACCAAAAATCAAATAGAGTTTGACAAATTCTTTGCATGGTCGATTAAAAACAAAACACATTCACAAAATCAAGTATGAGAAGAACAGTCATTGTAAGGTGTCCTCAAGAAAATACTGATAAAATACATTAGCCTTTGGAATTTCATCAATCAAAAATTAAGCTAAGATACATTGACATTGAATATTGACACAGCAGAATAAATCACACGAGATTAGATATCGTTCTAGTAGGTAAGAATTCTTAAATCCACAAGAACACCCTTGAATTTACAAGAAAGATAGAAGAAAAACTCTTTAAAATATTATTGATTGAATGAATCCATTACATAGGCTCATAAGCTTATTTATAATAAACTAAACTTAATCGTTGTAAGAAAAGTAATTTTAAAATAAATCAGGAAACTTAAATCAACACAAATTAGAACATAAGAGAATAGGAAATTAAAATTCTAACTAATTAAAATCCTTGTCAAAATTTAATTTCAAAATAATAAAATCAAGAAATATAAAAATTGTAGAATTTTGTTCTACATCAAATATACAGTGAATTCCAGTCACAAACAGAGGAACTGTGTGTGTTTGTGTGTTTGTCTCAGAGAGAGAGAGAGAGAATGCAATGAAGCTGTAAAGAATTGAAGGCGTACCGTGTTGTCTTGCAGCGCAAGCTTGAATCCTTGATAGAGAGAGAGAGAGTTGGAGGGAAAGAAGGAAGAGAAATGGGTTATATATAGGGAGAGGCTGAGGGAGAGAGGGGGGAAGACTAGGCCACGTTTGTTTGGCCGATTAAGTTCGATAAGATTGTTAGTAAGAGAATGGTGAAAATATTGTTAATGTAAAATTATTAATGAGGAAATGTAGTAAAAGTATATTTGTTATGATTATAGTGTGAAAAATGATTAGCGATGATATTGTTAAATTATTTTTATATAAAATAAATTAATAAATTATTTTTATATTAAAAAAACTAAAACAAATATTAAAACAAACTGATGCATTTCGTAATTTTTATTTATTTTTTATTTATATAAAATAGACTCAATTGTCTCACTATTTTCTAATTCCACCCAAAATTTAACTAAGCTAATCTCCTTACTGAGGGAGATTACTAAGTCCTTCGGACTATTACTCCCTCCTCCCAAATAATCACCAAATAAGCTATGGGTGAGACCCACAACCATAAGAGCATCCGCAACACCTTAGCCAAAATAAGGAGTTTTTTTGTCAAAACACACCCCCAACAGTTCTCTTATCCAATTCTCCAAATATAAGTGTTGCTATAGGGGAGTCACTGTAGCTCCATCGTATCTGATAAATTGTTATTTTATTTGTTGAAGGCGTGCAAGAAAACTGGAGAGTTGCCCGGCTAGATGTCCCCCCTTGGATGTCTTGTGAGTGCCTTGTAGTTGAAGAAGAAAAATGTCCAAAATTGGCCTGACTGGTCGACCACCCTGCTTTGTTTTCCTCTATTGCTTTGTTGCTGCTGACTAATGTTTGATTTAGATGTGTTTTCTTTATTTTATTATTACAAAAAAATTCAAATTTAAAAACAATTAAATTTATTATTTTAGTAGAATGAAGAAAAGAATAGAGATTTTATTGAAAGAAATAAACGAAAAAATAATTCTTA
Organism: Camellia granthamiana; assembly: GCA_036172215.1. Taxonomy (NCBI): domain Eukaryota; kingdom Viridiplantae; phylum Streptophyta; class Magnoliopsida; order Ericales; family Theaceae; genus Camellia; species Camellia granthamiana. The sequence goes on along the minus strand of CM069908.1, from coordinate 5,121,463 downwards.
AAATGAAAAATAAATTTTTTACTAATATTTTAAAATAAAATTTAGAGTAAACTATTAATATGTCATAATAGTTAAACTTGATTCCCATCAAGTCCTATTGAAAATAAGTCTTGAAAAAATTGTTGTTAAAAATATTTTTTTTGTGACAATTTTTTACATACGTCGCTAAAAATTGATAATTAGTGACTCTTTTTGTCATGATTTTTATAAATTGTCGTTAAAACTTACAATTAGTGACATTTTTTTTGACAAAACTTTCCCATAGGACTTATTAGATAATAAGTTCACTTATTAAGACCTACACGTAAGTATCCCTAAAATTTAAATGGAAAAATTACCAAGAAATCTTTTTTGAAAAGCGTATAGTCTATTTAGTCCCATAACTTTTTGTTTATACCTAAAAGTCCTATAACGTTATTCTTTTTCTCTGACTCTCTTATTCTCTGCCTCTTTTGCTCTTTGTGATTTCCGGCGATCGTTGACGGGTAACCATAACTTGCTTCTTCTCTTTCTCTTTCTGATATATAGTCACCGGCGACCGACGACTACCATCGATTGGGATTCACCAGCAACCACCGACTGTCGACTCCTTACTTCGCCTTCATCGACGGTAAAGAAGATATGTTTCTGACAAAGAAGATGAGCAGATCTACATCAGATTTGGCTAGATCTAAATAAAAAATAGTTGCCGGAGTATAATCCTTTCTCTATATCCGCCTTTCTCCTTCGATCTCTTATTTTTTTCTACTATACACTTCTCTTTTTCTATTCTAATGGAGAAAAATTTCAAGTTCTGAATAAGTTGTTTTCGAGTTTTAGTTACAGGCAGTGAAAACTGTAAAATTCTGTAGTTTCAAATTTTTTTAGTGCTGGAATGAATCATGGTTTAAAATTGTAAAATTTTGCAGTTTCAAATTTTTTTGGTGCTGGAATGAATCATGGTATAAAACTGTAAAATTTTGCAGTTTTAAATTTTTTTGGTGCTGGAATGAATCATGGTATAAAATTGTAAAATTTTGCAGTTTCATAACATTCTTTAGAACTGTAAAATTTTACAGTTTCATAACATGTTTTTCAGTTTGATTAATAAGGATAAACGCTTAATAGATTTTTGCTTTGAAATTGTAACATTTTATAATTTCAAAACTTACTTTTCAGTTTGATCAATATTGGAGATTATTTATTTAAACCTTACAAAAATTGAAAAATAGCATATGTTTTTTCCATTGTTGCTGTTTTTTAACGTTCCATTTTTTTTTTCCTTTTAATTTATCAATATTTATCACATTTTGCTATTTTTTTTGCTCTAATTTATCAATTTATTCTTTTTTTTTTCCTGACAATATTCTAGACATTCCGGTGAGTCTCCTTCTTAACGCCCAGTGAACGTTCTGAATATTCCGGCAACTTCCATTAACGTTCTTAACACTCTGGTGAATTTCCAGCGATACTCCGGCGACTCCCCGGTGATGTTGAACATTCCGATGAGTCTCCGGTGATCGTTTAATGAAAGTCTGACAGTATTAGGATGTAACAGTGTCTGTAAATTACAAAAAAAAAAAAAAGAATTTTTTGATAACAATTAAAAATATATAGGATTAATTGGTGCAAGTGTTTTGTTTGAAAATTAGATGGGTCTTGAACTTTATATATGCGACTTATTGATAAGTTTCCCAATTTAAATAAACTGCTAGAGATACTCTTACCCTCCATTCCCCCCTCCCACGCATGTAAAGAAAATGGCTGAAGAGAGTTCTTGGAAAACTAGGGTATGATTCTCTCGTTGTCCACCCACAAACTTTCATACTCTCAATTTTCACCTCAACTTTTTCAATAATTTCTATGGTCCGGGTTCACGCGTTACTTAGGTCACAAGTTAAGAAGACTTATACATTAAATTATATAATTTTTACCACTGTAACATAAGTCTTGTAGAAAAGTTCATGATTCATAAGCTGATTCGCCCTTAAAATATATGAGATAGACTTAGGTCAAATAAACAAGGAAAATGTTTGAGGGCCATAATTTGGCAGTTTTGAGCCATTGTGGCCATAAAAATTGTGGCCCTCTAGCCTTGTTGAACAAGGAAAATGAACAAATACGATACCCGGTCTAAAAATCCGACCCATGAGCACATATTAGAGGTCCATATTAAGTTCAAATATATATAGGCTCATTTTGGCAACAAATTTTTTTTTTTTTTTTTTACTTTTTCAGTTCATTTTGTCTAGATGAATTTAAAAAGTATATTTTTTAAAAAACAATTCAAAAAAAAATCAATAGAGACGAAAATAAGCAAAAAAAGATTGCTTGCTTTTGCTCTTTTTTTTTGGATTTTTTTTAAAAAAATATAATTTTTTGGTTTGTCTTGTCGATCTGAATCTAATAACTTAAATTTTTTTTGAAATTTTTTTAAAAAATTCACTAAAAACGAAAATAGACCCAAAAAAAAAAAAACGCACTTCCCAAAACATCTCTGATATAGTTTTATTTTATTTAGTGCTGGTTTGGCATAGCCTAAAAAAGACAAAAAGTCAAAAAGTTACTTAAAAAGTTAAAAAGTTATCACTATTCACCAAAAAAAATATTAAAAAATTAATTTTTCACAAATTCATACTACTCAACAATCATTCATACTTTTCGGCTGTGTAGCGTTGGGATAGAAAAGTATGACAGTTTGGGGCAATTTTGACACAATGTTGTTCAGCCAGTGGGGGCCTATCATGGGTCCCGTTTTAATAATCTGAACCGTTCAATGTGTAGAACTCATCGAGTACTATATGTTTGTGAAAATCACATTGATCGGATATCGATAATTACATGATCAAATCAGTTTTGTATGAAAAAATGGATGGTGTTATAATTAACGATTGAAAAAAACAAATATGATCAGATAGCTATCGATATCCGATCAACGTGATTTTTATTAGACATATAGTGCTTGACGAGTTCTACACATTGAACGGTTCAAATTATCAAAATGGGACCCATGATGGCCCCCACGGGCTGAACAAAATAGTCCACTACAATGCTCGAAAAGTATCCAATAATTTCTTGCATGAATTCGGCTGGCCGATTGTACAGTTGTCATTCACTCATCTCCACTCTTCTCCTACACACTTCTTTATACAATTTTTTAATACACATTTTTTCATAAAAAGTCAAAAAGTTAACCCAAACATCCATATTTTTTTCCTTAACTTTTTAATCTAAAAAGACAAAAAATAGATTTATTTAGGACACCCCAAACTAGGGGTGGGCGTGGGTCGGTTACGGCCATGGAACCTCCAATCCGCCATCCGTCCGCCAGATTGGCGGATTGGAGAAAATCAATCCGTATCCGTCCGCCAATTCGGCGGATGTGGATTAAGCGGATTGGCGGTTTGGTGAATGGATATGAATCGGTTTGGGGGTTTAAAATTTTATAAATTTTCAACATAATTCAACTTGTGCACTTCCTCAAAAAAAAAAGTATTACAGTTAATGACTTAAAAAAATATTACAATCACTGCATACTTTATCCAAAGTAAGAAAGTTTGAAACTTTAGAATATTACAATCACAACATGTCTCATCCGCATACTACTATCACAGCATGTCTCATCTACATAAAGTATTACAATCTGTGGTTCTTAAAATATAAAAACAATTCAAACCACCAAAACTATGAACAGAGTAGTAGTAGAGATTATATGTCTCTATATTGTTACATCTATATATGTTTTTGAAAACAAAAACCAACCAGCATATATTATGTTTTCTATTTATTATTTTTAGAGATAGACTTAAAAACCAAAAAATATAGATAAATAATACGTTTATTTTTTTCAATTCGAAAAAGATATTCAAGTTGAAAACTTTTTTTCAACAGAATATTTAAACACTTTTTTAATTGAAAACACAAACAGAATATTTAAACAAACTGAAAACACAAAGTCTTATAAATTACTAGGGGTGTTCGCGGTTTGGCGGTTCGGTTGTGGCCAAAGGAATCTCAAATTCGCCATACGTCCACCAGATTGGCGGATTGGAGAAAATCAATCCGCAACTGTCCGCTCGTCATCATGCATCCGTCCAAAATGCAACGGATCGGTTCGAGTTGGTCTGTTTTGACAGATCGATATATCCACTGCTCACTCCTACCCCCAAACAACCCCTTAGTGCGTATACATTTTTAATAAAATAATAATAAGTTTATCATTGAAAAAATAAGTGAGTACTATGCTTATAAACTCATATTTTAAGGTCAATTGATAGGGCCTAAAGCATGCGTTGGCCTGATCTTGGCCGGATTGACTAGTGAAATGGGTCGGGAGGACTTTGCACAATCCATCGTCACTGCTTACTGTAACAGTGATGCTATAGGTATTAATTAATATATATACTAATCTACCAATTATTATTATATCATTATTATTAATGTCACATATTATATAAATTACAAATATTTAAAATATCTAAACTTATGATATATTATTTATTAATATACTAATTAATATATTAATTAATACATATAACATTATTCTTACTGTAATGTCATTTTTTTAGATTTATAGGTGACATTTTTCTCAAAATCATTGTTTTTTTTTTTTTTTTTTTTGGTACAACGGAAAAGGGCTCGAAATCATTGTTATACTTAAATATTTTGTCATAGGAGTGAGTCTGTGATCAATAATGCTATTGGTCCTAGCACAAATGTGAATGGTGTACGTAGATGTAGTTTGCCTGATTAATTAGTAGGGGGCTATAAACTTTCTCAACAGTGTTGGGACCCAGCACCCCACCTCCACGTCGGGACAGCAAGTGAAAGACGACAAAATAAGAAAAGAAAAAGATATGGATCAATCAAAAAACAGTGGGGTGTGGGGTCTAAGGTATTTTTCTTATGCTATATGCATAACAACTAGGTCTAGCCTAGTTAGTTACCATACATTCTTTAGGGTTTAGTCCCCTTTTAGGGAGGTTGAATTAAGGGAGTACAAGCACTTGGGTGTTTTGCCAAGGGTGAAGAGATCTTCTCCCATAGGTACTAATCTAACAACTAACATTTACTGATAAATAAAAAAAAAAAACAAAATTTATTCAAAATTTAAATATATAAGTAAGATTTATTTTGCATATGAGTCATAACTTCATGCCTTACGGTTCAATTTCTCGGTAAAATTGTGCATAAATTTTAATTGTATTTAAAATTATTCATAAACATAAAAGACTGTTAAGTTGTATTTTGATTATAAATTTAGAAATAGAAAGAAAAATATGGAAAAAAAAAATATAAATAAAATATAAGTTAAATTTGACCTTAGGCAATTGCGCAAGCAATCATAGAGAGAGTATTTATGTGTCAAGGTAGGTAAAATTTCATATTCGAATTTATGGATATGTGTTATAATTTAACTACACTAATATACTAGCTGCTATCGTGTGGGAAAAATAAAATTGAATATAAGCTACATTTCTCTCACTATGTTATTTTTCTTTCTAAATTCTACTCAAATTAATTATCCAAACTCAATTTAAAGGTAAAAATATGTTGTGGTTATTTTGGTAATTGCTCATCGGATAATCAAAAATTAGATTGAGCTTTACAAAAAGGGCCAAGAAGGTGCCCCCTAGTCTTGTCCAACTGGGAAAATCAAGTCCTTTTGACTCTAGTATATAATATAATGAAATCCGCCTTTGTATCAAGACTTTTGTGTTGGAGGAACGCAAAAAACATAAAAATAAAGAAAATAAAATCAAGAATCATCAACTTTTTCTTTTTCTTTTTCTTTTTTTTGGTTGTTGTTGTTGTAATTATTACATTATTCCTTTGTGAAAATTTTCATGATAAATCACTAACTTTTCATGTGTCTTTTCTCAAAGCAATTGGCAACTTTTTTTTAACAGGAAGCAATTGGTAACTTGGGTGATATTTAGGTCTTGTTTAGCATCCGAGTATTTTAGTTTAAAAATTTTAAAATTATTAAAAAATTAAAAAGTCTATAATTTATACAAAAAAATCAAAAAATTTATTTTCTTTACCTTTTGCAAATTTTTTCGTAAAAAATAAAAAGTCATTCCAAGTATACTAATTTTTTTACTTTATATTTTAGCCAAAAAGTTAAAAAAATATTAAAATAGCCTAACATTGTGACTGTTTGTTACATCTTTTGGGGGGTGATTATAGCTTATTTTGATATGAGAGTCTGTGTCAGATTGTTTGGTATAGTTTCTGCTTATAACTTATTAGGTAAAAATAGCTTAAATAAACTAAAAAAAACTAATTATTTAAAAGCTAGGGTAAGAGTACTTTTAGCTTCTACTTTCTAATTTTAACTTAAAAAAAACTCTACCAAACCAGGTCAATTATCAGTTTATGAATGATATCTGAGTATACAAGTAATTGGCAACTTAAGTGGTGTTAGGTTGGAGTATCTTCAAAATGATATGTTAAAATTAGATTTTGGCAGGATACAATACAAAAATAAAAATAAAAATTTAAAATTTGATTTCTTCACAAAAAATCAAATAGAAATGATAGTTGTGGGCTCCATCAAGAAAAAAGAAGAAAAAAGGATTGTTAAAATGAAATTTAAAAATTAATCATCACTTATTTACATTGTCCTTCTTTAAATACATGCAATCTGAGTTATTAATGAGAATTTTTGTAACAATAATATTATGATAATGATAATATTATTTTTATTATATATTTTTTAATTATATATCACATTAGTAACAAATATAAATAGTAAAACTTAATAAATCAAAACAATATCAATAGATAAAATAATTAAACAATATGATAAAAAATAAAGAAAAATAGCACATTAGTGGGTTTTGAAAGAATAATTACAAATTAAATTCTATAAATATTAATAATTAAAATCATAAATCTTTTTCATAAATATGTATTTTTTTTTCTTTCTAAATTCCACTGGGGTGTAATTATTCCTAAAAAATATAATAATCATAATTTTATTTTTTTTTGTAAACCTTTTATTTGGAAACCAAACTTGCGTTCTCTTCCCAAACAAAAGATCTTGTTTGTCATGGACAAAAGTTCTGATAAATCATAAATGGAATGACAACCTACTCAAATCGTACTCCACTCCTATTCCATATCTAATTTTCTATTATTTTCTTTTGTATTTTCTTGCAGGCCAAACGACATCTGGACGCTGTAAACCACACACGGCGGTTCATTGACGTCGGTTGGGTCTTGGGTCCGGTTCAGGATTGCACATGTTTGTCTCTTTCTTGTTTTCTTCTTCCTTTTTACCAACCACTTTTATTTTTTATTTATATAAATTTCTTTTTAGTTTATTTTTTCATCTATTCTGTTAGTCAATTTCCAATTACATTTGCTAACATGAATAAGGATAATAATATTAACCAAATTCATTTATTTTTCCTGTTATATATCTGTCATTTTTTATCTGTGGTCAATTTACATCGAGTTATATTAAAATACAAAGTGTATAACGAAATTAAATTTTTTTGTATAAATTAAATTTCATAAAACTAATCTCTATTGGATAGGGAATTAAATTGCAACTCAATTTTATTATTTTTATTTTTAAAAATGTATTATTACTATATTTTATTAGATTGACTCTATAATAGTAGACAAAAAATAAATTATCTTAAATAAAAAAAAGTTATATTAGCCTTAATCATATTTTGCATACTTTTTATGAGTTTGATGGATTTATATAAATGATTAAAACAGGCATGACACCCTTAGTAGAAATAACATTAAAATGTGTAATTAATTATTTATTAAATAAGTTATTTATGTTAATATCGTGTAATGCAAAGTTGTGTCATATTTGTATTCGTATCAAAAAATGATCAATATTAACCTACTAATTTCATATACAATTCAAGTCATGTCATGTAAAAAATTCTCACTTTTAATTGCAATTAGTTCCTCTCCATTCTAGCTGGCTATAAAAGTTTTTTGATCTTATTATAGGCCAGCTCTTATAACTATTGTATTGACATGTGAAATTAGCTTCTCTCTAATTTTTTGGCTAGCTATAAGAGTCATGTGGTCCTGTTACACGTCAGTATCTCATAGTTAATGCATTGACATTTGATACACTAGAGAGAAGATTGAGACTTTTCCAGCATGATTAAATATTTGATTTTTTTTTTCAATAATTTTTTTAAACATTTCTATGATGTTAATTTACCTAGAACATTTTACGATGGAGAATTATATACTTAAGTAGTGTTTTGAAAAGTTGGTAAAAAGTTAACTTTTTAACTTTTTTTAGTCAATTTTATTTTTTTGTGGGTAAAAAATATGAGAGGTGATGTGACCCAAAATGAGTATAAAGCTAATAGCTGATTTTTTACCCTCTTCCCAAAATGTATGGGTTGTTTCTTGTTTGTTGGAAGAAAAATGCATTTCAGAATATGAACTATTTGAGCTAAAATTATGCCATCGTTTATCAAATTCATCACCGAAAGTGGAATACATACGTTCCGTTTGGTAAGTAACTATTTTAATTATTTAAAAAATCATTAAAAAGTTTGGAAAAAAAATTCAAATTATACAAAAAAAATCAAAGGTTCATTTTCATTCACCCTATAAAGTCAAAGATTTCTTTACATTGGCAAAAATTTTTATATGTTTTTTAGTTAAGAAAATAAAAATTCTTTCTAAGTAGATTGATTTTTTCACTTTAACAAAAAAACAAAAATCTATTAAAAAAATACTTTTCAAATGGATCCTTAGTGACAAAATTATTCTTCGTCGCCAAATGTTGTCATGAAAAATGCAATTTTTTTTTTGTTGTAATTAAAACCACCTAAGTCAAAATTGTTGACTTAAATAGTCTCATGAGAAAATTCATGCGGGTTTGGCATTTGTTTACCAAGTAGATAGATGGAAATTGCAGCACTTGTTCCCTAGTCTCTAGGTAGTTTCACAAAATTGACAGGTCTAACACCCACAAGATCAACGTCCTATTGTGACTTCTATCATCTTAAGTCTTCATTTGGCATTTATTTTTTTAATTAATTTTTTTTATGTTGAGACTTTTTTAGTTTAATTTTTTTAATCTCGTTTGATTTTATTTTTTTAACTTTTGTGAGAGAAAAAATGTAATGATTACGGTTTGAATGTGACATTTTATCTTATTACTTATGTAGCCAATTTTGTCTTTTTATACTTTTTTTAGCTAAAAATCAAATGTCAAACAAAACTTAAATATCAACGAATTTTTGTTTAAGTTTAGAGACATTTCTATAAAATAAACAAATATTTTATGTAAGAAGTACGTAATATGATAATAAATGATGTACTTAAAGAAAAGGTATTAGATATCGTCTTAATAGAAGAGATTATTAAATTTACAAGAACAATCATGGAAAAAAAAAATTCTAAAAACAATATTAATTAGGGTTGAGCATAACAATTGAAAAATCGTAAACCGGTCAAATCCAAACCAAATTGCATGGTTTGGTTTGGTTTTTTCAATCCAAGATTTGGTTCTAGTTCTTAAAATAGGTGAAACTTACTTCACGATTCGGTCCGTAATTTTATAATTATGATTCCGATTTAGAATCGAACTAGACTGTTTCGATATATACATATATATGGTGTGTTATTTTAGGTAAACACTCAACTATCTTATTACTGTTTTATATATATTCATAAGTTGCCAACCTTTTTGCTTACAAGTGTGCTCTATAATAGTAAAACTACTTCTAAACAATCATTTAAACTATGAAAAAAGGCTGCGACCCCCACGGACTGCGACCCCCACGACCCCCTTTGATTTTTCATTGGTCAAAACTGTTTTTTTTTTTTTTTTTTTTTCTTTTCCCCCCACTCACCAACCCCCACGTGTCTGTGGGGGTGGAGGGGGTGAGTGGGGGAGGGGGTCTGTATCATCAGTCTTAAACTATGTTGTTTGTAAAATGATGATATATTTGTTTGATTTTTGAGCAAGTTGTCATGTTGTGAATGATGACAAACTTTATGAAAACCATGGTTCCAAAAGTTGTTTTCATGGTTCAATTTGATTTTAAATTTTATGAAATCGTTGATAGTAATTTGGTTTTGGCTTACTCAAAATCGAACCAAATCGAACCGTGCTCATTAAATGATAATTTCCTTACGGACATAAACTTACATGACTATTTCTAATAGTAAAATTAAACCTAATATTTGTAGAATAAGTAGCTCTAATAAAAAAACACACTAGAAAACTATACATCATTTTAGAAAATAGATTAAAAGCTAACTTTTTTTTTATTTTTTTAAATTTTTTTTCAAAAAACGTATAAAAAAGTAGAGGGGTGATATAACTAAAAAAAAGTTAAAAAGTCAAAAACTGACTTTTGACCCAATTGCAAAAATAGGCCTATGATAAGAATTCTAAATATAAAAGAAAATTAAATGGTTCAACCAAACAAATATTATGGGTCAATTGAAAAAGTTTCAGCAAGTTGGATGGTGAACAATGGGTTGACCGAAATCCCAAGGGATTGGCGTAGTAGGTGTAACTTGGGGCCGGGGGTATGCTCCCTCTAGCTCTCTGGTTCAATTCTCATTAGGTGTTATCAACTCCTTGAAGTCACGCCTACGAGCTTTGTCTGATATTTGTTTGATCCACGTAGATAGTGTTTTTCATGGGTACCAGAATTAATCAAGGTTTACTTAAACTGGTTCGGACATCTAATCATTAAAAAAGAAAAAAAATGGATCGATTGAGCAAATTTCTATTATTCTTAGCTCTACTTGCGATCTTGTTCCAACCCTTCGAGAATACTTTAGGTTAAATAGCAAAATTTTAGTCTAAATTTAATTCTAAAATAATATTAATATAAATATTAAAATTCTAAAAGTCTTTGTTACACTTTAGGTTAAATAGCAAAATTTTAGTCAAAATTAAATTCTAAAATAATAAAAATATAAATATAAATATAAAAATTCGAAAAGTCTTATTCTACTTTAAGCAATTTAGGTTCTACACTTAAATACTTCAAACTAAGCACAAAATAATTTCTCAGATTCTACATTTATCGCATAACAAAATAAATAAGTTAAAAAAAAAACACTACATTAACTCTAAAATCACATGATATACACATTACACAAAATGCTTTTTCCTATGTAGTAGATTTAAATTGGTATTATATAGTTGTAGTTTTGTCAACTTTATAAAATTGCATTTTGTTTTCTACTAATAATTTTCATGGAAACGCGTCTGAAAATCAGGCTATTGTTGGTCTACCCGTCTCACACACGTTCCCACCAAGACGATTAGAGGCAAAGTATGGTAAAGATAATGAAAGTTACAAAATAATGAGTTTGATTGTGAGTGTAAAATTACAAATATAATTAGGGTAAATTATTGTCGCTCGATCTATTTTGAGTGAAATTTTATTTTGATTTTAGCAATTTCAATTTGAATAATTTAAACATTATATTTTTAGTTTTGTTACAATGTAGTCCATGTATTACTTACCATTAGAATTTTGAATAAAAAAAAAGACTACGGATAAAACTAGAGGAGTAAATTGAAATTTAAAAGAAATTATAGGGCCCATTAATGTAATAATTAAATTATAAATTAAGATAATCTTATGGAATTCTTTTAATTCTACTTTGACACTTCTAATTTTGCATGATGATTTTTTTCATTGTAAATATTAACGGCTCATGACAAATAGACAAAATTATAATAAAATTAAAAATATATAGTTTAAATTAAACAAATTACAGTTACGAGAAATAATAGTATAATTTACTCTTAAATTTATATATATGTATGTTAGAGTGTGTGCTGGACAGCAAATATAATATAATTTGCATGAAAATGAATTGTAACAACTCAATCACCTTTAAAAGTTACAAGGGTGCTTCTAGTCATACCCTCCATTAGTTTAAGACCAAGAAGTTTCTAGGTAAAGACGATGACCTTTAAAAGTTACAAGTTGCTTTTAGTCATACCCTCCATTAATTTAAGACTTAGAAGTTTCAAGGTAAAGACGATGAAAAGCGCACATAGATCGATGAATAATTAGGCACATAAAAATTCAAATGCTTGGCCACCACTTTGGTAAAAGTGCATCTAGAACACATAGGAAAATTATTAAATATTCATAAAATATGATGTAACATTACATAACGTAAATAAAAAATTACAACATATATAAATAGGTCATTTTTTCTTAATTATTTAACAAAAGTGAGTTAGCATGTCTCATTTGTAAATTTTTTCACTTTATAATTAATTTTAAGTACCACATAATCATTTTTATATAGTATTTTAAGATTACTGAATAATTATTCTGTACAATTCACACGTATATCGTGTGTGTTATAATCCAAATTGGTATTGATTAACATTGTGGTGTTTGATTACGAATTATATATGGTGGGCTAATAACAAATTACCAAATTAAAATTAGTTTTGTCTCATTTTTGTTTAGTTGCATCTTAAAATTGTGTCGGTTACAAACTCCATTATAATGATTCTGGTTATAATTTAAGGTTTTTTATTTTTTATTTTTTTTTTAACTATAACCTAAGTTAGTGTTGGTTCTGAAAGTGAAATTATATATGATATTAAGATCTTATTTGAAAATTAACTTTTTCAGCTTTTCTATGATGTGGAGAAAAAAAAAATGTATTTTGAATTTTTTTTTTAATTGTGTCGGAAATTATGAATTATTGAGATGTTTAACATTTTTAGTGATTTTTTTTTATTTTTAACTCTTTTTAGGCAAAAACACCAAGTTGCCAGATGAAACCTTAGTTTTTTTAAATTGTGTACAGTAAAATTTCTCAAACAAATATTCTTATGATAATCTCATAATCTAATGATGGTTTTGCATGAAAATGAGTTGTGCATCTCAACAACCTTACAAGTTTGCTTCCAATTATATACTCTCCATTAATACTTTTAGGGCACCAAATGCTCTCTAATGAATCAAATAAATTAATATATATTGGATGTGGACTATAAGTTCTTTCTTTATGCATGATAGTTACATGTTGACAGGTTTGTTTCCCCCACTTCACATCACCATTATTTCCGACATATTATAAGTTCAAAATCAATAATGTTATCAATAATACAAGCACAAAAATATACAACATATAAAATTGATAGTATTACATTAGATAGAAAAAATATCCCATCTGATTGTCTATGCACTACAATATATAAGAGTTTTACAGACTAAATGTTTTGGTCTTTAAAAATAAAAATTTTGTTATAAAAAATATTTAGGAACTAATTTCTATCGTCATGAGAATAGTCGCTAAAAGGTCATCCTGAAAAGTAAAACATAAAGTTTTAGCGACAAAATTTTAAAAATGTCACTAATAAATGAACTTTTAAGGACAAAAATAATTTGATCTCAAAATGGTTTATTTTTCGAGACAAAAAATTTGGTCCCAAAAGGATAATTTATCACTAATGTCCAATTTTCGTTGCTAAAAATATAATAACGACACTTTTCGCAACAAAAATATTTGATGCCAAAAAAATAATTTTGTCTCTAAATTTTGGTTTCTAAAACCTTAATTTTTTGTAGTGATGTCACAATTCGATTTTAATAGGAAAATGTTTAAGAGAGTATTAAAAGGTTAGGGGAGTATAGGAATAGGTAGGTCCAAACTGGCAAAATCATAGTAAAGTATGTAATTATATCACTAAAATAGTTGAGTTTAAAATCAAGAATTCGAGCAGAAAATTGGAAAAAAATCCAACCTGTTGCCAACACTTTCTATATATTCACACACAGAAAAAGAGTTTGCTCCCATAAATAACTACTAAAATTATATATCAAAATTAACTATTCAATTTAAAATAAACAAAAATAAAAGTCAAAATAATCTAAAATTATTATATCAAATAAAAAGTAACCAAATTATATAACAAAGGGTTAGATTTTATTTGAGGCTTTGAAAAAAACAAGGACCTACTATGAGGCCAAATTTTTTGAGCCTAAAATTTCAATAAAATTTGAAAGTCTTAGGCAATGGCCTAACCCACCGATGTGACCAATTTTAATTGTAAGCATTGTCTTCTATAAACTTTTTTAGAAAAACTCACTACAAGAAAAAGTTAATTTTTTTTAGTCGCTAAAAGTTAATTTTCAGTCGCCAAAAGTCGGTTTTTTAGTTTCTCCAACTAAATTTTTTAGTCGCCGGTTTGGTCGCCAGAAGACGGTCGGGAAAGGTATTGGCGATTAAAAAACTTTTTGTCGCCAAAAATAAAGTCTTTAGCGACCAAAACTTTGGTCGCCAATAGTAAATTATATTTTTTAAATTATACATTTACCGACTAATTTTTAGTCGCCAATACTCAAGAAATCGGCGACCAAACCTTTTAGTCGCCTAAAGCTCATTCGTGAAAAAAAAAATTACGCTTTGCTCTTGTGGAGATTCGAATCATCAACCTCCCACACCATACACCTTATATAACACACTTTTTCCACTACGCCTCTATAACACCATATGATTATATATGCAACATATATTATTTATATAGTACTTAGACCCGTATTAATATAAAATGATATATATAAACATAATTATTTTTTATTGAACATAATTTATGTAAAAATAAATTATTTAGTAGAAAAAAAAAGAGACCACTTTTGGCGACTAAACGTAATTTTAGTCGCAAATTCTATACTTTTGGCTACTAACTATTTTTTAGTCATTAAAAAAAAATTACCCGCGCTAAAATTACCACTTTTGGTGAGTAAATTTCTTTTTAGTCGCCAAAAACCTCACTTTTGGCTACTAAACATGTTTTTAGTCACCGAATACTTCACTTTTGGCTACTAATTTTTTTTCAGTCGCCAAAGGGCCTTACTTTTGGCTACTAAATTTTTTTAGTCGGTAAAAGCCTTACTTTTGGCGACCAAACAGATTTTTAGTCTCCGAATGCCTCACTTTTGGCTACTAAATTTTTTTTAGTTGCCAAAAGGCCTTACTTTTGGATACTAAATTTTTTTAGTTAGTAAGAGCCATATATCGGCAACCAAACAGATTAGTCGCTAAAACCTATACTTTTGGCTACTAAATTTTTTTAGTCGCCAAAACCTATACTTTCAGCGACCAAATATGATTTTTTAGTCGCCAAAGATGCTTTTTCTTGTATTGACTTTTGTCACCCTTTTTCACACGAGATAGCCACACCAATGTTGTGCACCCATATGTACTAAACTACAATTGCATTGGACCATCATTGAACCAAATGGCCAACCAGATCTTCCAAAAACTCCATTTCTTTAGCATAAATTTTAAGCTCCAATCAAATTATCCACTAATTAAATTATGACTAGTTGTTTATCAGTCCATAACCACATGTTGCTCCTACATTAAAGCATTAAAACTTTATTAAAGACTAAGAAAAACTTGTGAAGACACCTAGAAAAGGTAACAACACTTCTCTTTTTCGCAGTTAGATCTTTCCATGTGTCGAATCACAACGTATTTTATGTATATTTTTGTTGTCAATAATGGAATCACTCGCATGAACCACCTTATGGGATTATAAGTGGACAAGTCCTAAAGTCTTTAATTTACACCCTAACTTGCTTTTGGATTTTGTTTTTAGTATGTTCATGGAAATTAAGGGGTTTAGAATAATATAAATTTCTATCCTTGAGGGCAAAGATTAACTTAGGTGTCAATATTGGATTAAACAAAGTATGCAGGAGATGCAACTTTGAGATCATTGATATGAGCATGCATTAATATATTTTTAAGATTTATTTTTTATGTATGTAGATGGTGATTTGCTGTGGAATGTCATTGCAAAGAGTAGCTGTGTGCACAAGTCAAATGGTCGTCCATGGTAATATGACCAGTTTAGAAGAGATTCAAATAATATAACAGATTATATTTCAAGATATGAGATAATCTTGATATGGGATAATTGTCAATATATAAATTAGGTGATAATTTTTAATTAGATATTTTTGATATGGGATGGAGATTAGGTCTCCTAACTCTCCTATATAAACAAAACTTGGATTCTGTATTTCACCCAACAAAAAATATACGTTCTCTCTTCTTATAAATCATGCCTCCTTTGTACTGTAATTAGTGTGGGTAAAACTCTGGTAGTTTACTCTATTGCTGGTGGAGATTATTCAAGAGTTCGTAATTCACTTTCTAAGTTCGATTCGTTGTACAATTTGTTTACCATAAGGTATGACGGAATCCATATAATTTGTCCGCTATGTATAGAGTATTATATTTCCTTCAATTATATCAAATAAAAATTAACCAAATCATATAACAAGGGTCTGATTTTATTTGACGCTTTTAAAAAAAACAAGGACCTACTATGAAGCCAAATTTTTTGAGCCCAAAATTTCAATAAAATTTGAAAGTCTTAGCCAGTGGCCTAAGCCACCTATGTCTGTGACCAATTTTAATTGTAAGCATTGAATTCTATAAACTTTTTTAGAAAAACTTTTGTCACCCTTTTTCACACAAGCTAGCCACGCCAATGTTGTGCATCCAAATGTACTAAACTACAATTGCATTAGACCATCATTGAACCAAATGGCCAACCAGATCTTCCAAAAACTCCATTTCTTTGGCATAAATTTTAAGCGTCAAGCAAATGATCCACTAATTAAATTATATCAAGCTGTTTATCAGTCCATAACCACATGTTGCTCCTACATTAAAGCATTAAAACTTATTGAAGACTAGAAAACTTGTGAAGACACCTAGAAACGGTAATAACACTTCTATTCTTCGCTGCTAAATCTTTTCATGTGTCGATTCACTTGTGAAGACACCTAGAAAAGGTAATAACACTTCTCTTCTTCGCTGCTAATCTTTTCATGTGTCGATTCACAGCATATTTTACGCATATTTTTGTTGTCAATAATGGAGTCACTGGCATGGACCACCTCATGGGATAATAAGTGGACAAGTCCTAAGTCTTTAATTTACACCCTAACTTGCTTTTGGATTTTGCTTTGATCAGGACGGATCCAGGATTATGTCTTTGGAGGAGTTATTTTATAGTTTAAAAAATTTGGGGGCTACTCTATATAATTTTGAAATTATCTACAAAAAATTTGGGGGTGCAAACTTCTATAATTTTAAGTTATTTTAAAATTTTTAATATAATATATGATATTTTTCAAATTTTTGGGGGTGCGGCTGTCCCCCCTAGCCCCCCCAGATCCAGCATTGGTTTTGATTATGTTCATGGAAATTAAGGGGTTTAGAATAATATAAAGTCTCTATCCTTGAGGATACAGATTAACTTAGGTGTCAATATTGGATTAAACAAAGTATACAGGAGATGCAATTTTGAGAATCATTGATATGAGCATGCATTAATATATTTTTAAGATTTCGTTTTATTTATGTAGATGGTGATTTGTTGTGGAATGCCATTGCAAAGAGTAGCGGTGTGCACACATCAAATGGAGTCGATTTTGGGATAAAATATTAATTAAATCACTTTTGGTGGTTTGATAATTTTTCAACCTACTGCCAACTTACTTATTCTTAAAATCGGCACATTAGTTGAATATTTTAGTGATTTCAAACTAACGATTTGAACAGATTGAATAAGTTAAATTACAAAATGATAAAAACATCAAATAACATATAGCCTTATTTTTTTTACAATTTCAACCAAAAACTTTATTATTTATTCAAAATTTCAACACAAAACCCATAAATTAATCGAATGCATAATATTATTTAAAATTAGATTTCACAAATCAGCATACAAACCTATTCAATTAGGGGGGGGGGGGGGGGGGGGGGGAATGCGATAGAAATGGGTGGTGGGTGTTATTTGATTAATAGTATTATATATGCTTAGGAGAGGTTGTATGTGAGCGAATACAAGGTAGCTTTGGGTCTATTGTTTCACCATGTGTTTGTGTAATATACATATATATCAAATTTTAAGTATAAAGGCTGTCAATGATTTCTCTATTTTTTTTTTTTCCATTTTAACAATATGCTTTTTTTATATGAGAATGAGGTAAGTTTTGAATAAAAAGTAAATCTATTCAATACAAAACTTATGTAATTGTATTCCCTTTGTAATTTTTTATTCTAAGAATGCTTCACTCTTCCTATGCAATTACTTGGGCTGGGCTGGGCTAGATGCTAGCATGAAGAGTTGATTATTGAGCAGAAGCCCAAGACAAATGTCACAACACGTTTATGACCCACAAGATTCAATTACGCTGTGTTTGGTTGGGGGATTTAGAAGGAATTTTGAAAGGAAAATGGAAAAAGTGTATAAAATTAGGTGAAATATAAACGTGCTCAATATAATTATTTTGGAAAGAAAAAGTGTGTAAAAAAGGAGGGAATTTCTTTTGCTGAGGAGTGAATAAGAAAACAGTGGAGAAATAATTGACTTGTTCCATAATTACAGATGGAAAGATTTCTGAAATGGCACCATACTGAGTCCACCATCGCAGAAACCAGGTAGGTAACTCGGATTTAAACTTTTGATCAAATTGTTACTTTTAAATTTTTATCTCCACCTGAAATTTTAGAATTAAATCAATTAAAAAACTGTTCTATTTCTCAATCTATTAATCGATTAACTCGTCAGTTACGTTTTCTAAGAAGAAGTCAATTATAAAAGAATTGAATAATAATTAACTGATCTTGTTATTATATCTCAAATTGAAGAATTTAAATTAAAATTAGAAACAACTGTTTGTTCTACTTTACCCACTACTTTTTGGCATAGGAAAAAACATGTAGTTACATTACTATATATTAAAAATTTTAATGAACGACAAATCCCTACTAAATCCCGACCTATTCAAATGAATCATGAATTAGTTGAAATGTGCAAAAAAGAAATCAATGAATTATTAAAAAATAGAATTATTAGTCCCAGTAAATCACCATAGTCTTGTCCTGCTTTTTATGTAAATAAAAATGTTGAACTCGAACGAGGTGTCCCTCGCTTAGTTATTAATTATAAACCATTAAATAAAATTTTAGAATGGATTCGCTATCCAATTCCTATAAAAAAGACTTAATCAAAAGACTTAGTTAAGCTGTTATTTTTAGTAAATTTGATTTAAAAAGTGATTTTTGGCAAATTCAAATTCATTCTAAAGATAGATATAAAACTACTTTTACTACACCCTTTGGTCATTATGAATGGAATATTATGTCTTTTGGACTAAAAAATGCACCTAGTGAGTTTCAAAATATAATGAATGATATTTTCAATCCATTTAGTCATTTTTCTATAGTTTATATAGATGATATTCTTATTTTTTCAAAATCAATTAGTGACCATTGGAAACATCTTACCGCTTTCTTTTATACTATTAAAAGTCATGGTCTAGTCATATCTGCTCCTAAGATTAAATTGTTCTAAACTAAAGTCATATTTTTAGGATATGATATTCACCTGAATACAATTCTCCCTATTAGTCGCTCTATTGAATTTGCTTCTAAATTTCCTGATGAAATTCTCGAAAAAACCCAGTTACAACGTTTTCTAGGATCCCTTAATTATATTGCTGAATTTTATAAAGACCTTAGGAAAACTTGTCAACCCTTATTTGATCGGTTTAAAAGACAATTCTCTCCCTTGGTCTCCTACTCATATTGCTATTGTTAAACAAGTCAAACAATATGTAAGTCTCTTCCTTGTCTTAGTATTCCTACTGAAAATTCCTTTAAAATTATTCATACCGATACCTCTGATATTGGTTATGGTGGCATCCTTCTTCAAAAAATCACTCCTCAGTCATCTGAACAAATTGTTTGATTTCATTCTGGTGTCTGGAATAAAGCACAAAAGAATTATAGTACTATTAAACAAGAAATTTTATTTACTGTTTTATGTATTAGTAAATTTCAAGATGATATTTTAAATCAAAAATTTTTACTTCGTGTTGATTGCAAATCTGCTAAATATGTTTTAGAAAAAGATGTTCAAAATCTTACTAGTAAGCAAATTTTTGTATAATAACCCTCACCACTGTTTACTGATAAGACCATTGCTAAATTGTGACTGAACTGGATAAGTAACTGATTAGACTGAAATCCCGAATTAATTGCATAAACATATTGTGTTATTTGCATATCTATCTGTTTGTCGTTTAAATGATCTGTTCGTGTTTTATGCTTTAAACTGCGAATTGAAGGCCTTATCGGCGGCCGAATTTGAATTGATTAATGTTTTATGCTAATTAGGATTAATGTGATTTTATGGTATATTTAATTGAAATTTGAATTGGTATGATTAAATTAGATTAAATAATGCTAAATTGCAATAGCTGGACTTATTTACCAAACTACCACTTAATGGCCACTCTATACAAAACACATTTGAGCCTTATTACATTCAAACAAAACATTTCATCAACCATCTTGAGTCTATAACCGACTAGAGAGAGAGGGAAATGAGAAAACTTGTTTTCATCTTGAATTTGCTTGGAGGCTTAGTGGATTTGGAAGATAATTGCAAAATTTAGCTTCTAGACTTGGAGTTGGAGACTTAAGGTAGAGTAATTACCTTCTTGATTGTGTATTTAAGTTAGTTCTTGCATGTTTCATGCTAAATTGAAGAGTTGAGCCTAGAATTGGTTTAGATTGTTGAATTGAAGCTCATTCCTTGCATGCATGTGCATATCTTGAAGTTTAGAGTTGTTTTCATGAAAATTATTGCATGCATGTCCATATTATTGTTGAAATCCATGAATTCACCATGTTTTGAGAAGAATTAGCTCATTAGCACATGTATTTGAGCTTTGAAGTTGTTCCAATTCATGCATGTTGCATGTACATCATGTTCATGAAAGTTGGTTTGAAATTGGTATTTAATTGATTCACCTTTGGGCGTTGATTTTACAAATTGAGCTTTGAATCATGTAATACTATGAGTTTACAAGTGTTTTCCAGAAAATTAGCCCAAGAGGATCGAATTTGATGCATTAAAACTTGGTTTTGAGCTTGAGGTTCAAACCTGGAAATTCCAGATTTTGGACTCACGCTCGAGCGGGGAAGTCCACGCTCGAGCGTGCATGCTAAGTTCATGCAGTCCGCTCGAGCGGAGAAAGTGACACTCGAGCGGGAAATGCGTTCTCCCAGCACTTTGAATTGTTTTGCAGTCCGCTCGAGCGGGGTAATTCACGCTCGAGCGGAAACCTGAGTCACACGCTCGAGCGGGTGTCGAGCTCCCGTCGAGCGTGAATTTCGAGCATCCAGTACTTTTGCAGTCTGCTCGAGCGGGGAAGTCACGCTTAAGCGGAGCTCTCTAGTCAGCATGTCCGCTCGAGCGGGGAAAGACACACTCAAGCGGGACTCTATTTTTCTGAAAATTCTGAAAATATTTTTAAAGTGCATCTTTGCATCCTCATTCCATCCTAGGCATTCCTAGGCCTAGTTTAAGGCATCTTAATGAGGATATTGATGTAGAACCACACCGAGACAAATTAGGAATTAAGTTATTATTTTCCCAACTGTGTAGCTTAGTGTGTGTTCGTTCTGTAACTGTATAGGATTGGCATCCGAGGACGCTCTAGCTTATTTGTAGCCCAGAACTCTGTGAGTAACAATGTTGTAAAGATATGTTCAAAAATGATTATCTTCTGAACAATTGAACTGTACTGTTTTCTAAAATGATACTGTTACCTAATTGTGAACTGTATTGTGGCATCCTTAGCAACCTACCGTTACTGTACTGTACTGCTACTGTCATAGAGATCTCTGTCGGTTCCCATGTTGGAACCACTACTGTTTACTGATATGATGGCCATCAACTGACTGTTCGGTCTGTCTAGACCTACTGTACTGTTTGCTATTGGATGTACCACATATGACTGCTATGACTGAGTAACTGATATATTGATTGAAATGACTGTTTTCAATACCGAAAGGACATTCATTCTTAACCTCTTTACGCATTTTGTTATTCACTGGGTTTTAGCTCACTGCTCATATATATATGTAGGTGTTCAGGCACCAGACCACTGCTAGGGGTGTCAGGCAAGCTCTCGTTTTGTCAAGCCAACCTATGTGCCTCACTGCGAGGTTCCGAGCCTGTTAAAACCGAGGCTGTTTGGGGTCGTTTAGTTTTCCCATTTTTGTTCCTGATCTGTATAGACTGAATGTTTTTGTACTGTACTGTCTTAATAGGGATCAAGTCCCTGATCTGGATGATTGTAAATACTGTGCATACTGTTTTGGTACCGACTGTATATATGTATGAAAAGTCTTTTTGCATACAGACTGTCACAGCTCATTGGACATCTTTTAATTACTGTATTGGCTTCCGCCAGCCCCTGTACTCTGAATTACTGTTTTACTGTTAAGCAGGCCTTCAGTAATCTCGAATTACTGGCTGGTTACGGTGCTAAACCCATAGGGGCGGGTTTGGGTCGTGACATTTTGCTCGTTGGCAATCTATTTTAAGTATTTTTGATTTTGACATTAAATATATACCTGGTTGTCAAAATTTATTCCTGATTTTCTTACTAAAGAATTTTTACAGGGTGGATACTGAGTTACATCATGTCAATTCCCTCTATTCCTTCCATAAACACCAGATTAAACACTATAAAATCTTAGTCAAACATACTGCTTGTCGCCTTGCCTTATCAAATTAACCCATTCACCCACTAAACGTGCTCAATACATTCAATACCATCGTATTAAAGCTCAAAGACAACAACTTGCACATTATCTTAACTATTTGCATTCTCATACTGACCAATTAGATATCCTCAGTGGTTGCTGATTTACAATCACCTGTTTTACAGATGTCTCATCAAAGACCTTTGCGACCATCCAGCAAGGTTCTTGTGCCTTCTAGTCAACCTTTTGTTCCTCCTCCTTTGGAGCTAGTCACCAAATACTATCCTGCTGAATTGGTTAACCGTTACCAAATTCTTGGTAACATTCCTAAACCTAGTTATACATCTGCTTCGGCTACTGATCTTTTTGCTTCATCTAGTCAAGTAGTTACTCCATACCCTCCTAATCCTATTAAATCAGCCTGATCTGATTATGTTAAATCCACCACTACTAATCACTTTTTCAAAGAACCTAGTCACCCAAAGAGTCATACTGTTCATGATCTAGTTAAATCTTATTTCCCTCCTAGATGACATTTTATTTCCTCCATCCAGAAAAAACAATTACTTTCTGTAAAGACATCATGTTCAACCATCAGTCAATTAATTGTGATTAAACCCATTTATGATCGCACTTACACAAGTAAAATTGTGTACCATTCACTCTATATTCACAACTTTGTTTCTCTGGTCGATTGGGGTTCTCCTTACCAACTGCGAGATTTGCCTAGTCATTCAATTCAATACAATTACTATGATTACATTGATGCTAGGTTTAAAGTCCTCTTGTATCAAAATGAGTCAAACAGTCACTCTTGGTTTCTTCAATTTGATCAAAAGTTCAAATCCGAGTTACCTACCTGGTTTCTGCGATGGTGGACTCAGTATGGCGCCATTTCAGAAATCTTCCCATCTGTAATTATGGAACAAGTCAATTATTTCTCCACTGTTTTCTCATTCACTCATCAGCAAAGGAAATTCCCTCCATTGCTTATTTTTATATCCAAATATAAAATCCCTTGGATATTCAAATGGCAATATGGTATTTCTGATGATGTTATTTACCGACAACACATGTTTAAATGGTGGGACAATTTCAAAATCCACGCATCATTGAAATTGTTCAAACTGAATTCCCAATCAATATATATGCTCCAACTCCTGTTATGGTTAAAGCTCAGTAGTCCCAGCTGCTCCATTAACACAAGGAAGCCAACTTCCTCCAGTCAATCTTGGAAGCCCAACATCCAGTTCTTCCAAGCCCAAGTCATCCAAGTCAAAGCTTAAGTCCAAGTCAGCAAAGTCCATCACAGATCAGCCCAAATCAAAAGAAAAATCCAAGTCCAAGGTTAAACCTAAATCCAAGTCATCCAAGGATGAGCTTCTTCAAATGGCTCGTCTCCTTATGGCCCAAGCCAAGTCAGATTCAGATAATAATGATTCAGAAAACAGTTTAGACAGTTCAAACTCTTTTGAAGGTTCAACTAATCAAGATCCTTATGGGCCTCAGTTTCAAGATGCTCAGGACCCATATGCTTAATTCAGTCATTGGATTCTATATAGCTATAATTATCAGCTTCAATCAATACTCGTCTTTTGAGAAAAGCTGCTGATATATATAATATATATATATCTATTTTGATTCCCTCAGTCACATGTCTCCAAGCAATGAATAGTGAACAAAGTCAACTTTACTGTTCATTATTCATCAAAAAGTCAACATTACTATTCCTCATTCATCATGATTCATCCAACCGACAAATTCAACACAGTAAAAGGCAGCCATCGACTTTAGTCACTCACCGAAAGCAGCAGACAACTCCCATGTGCTCCTGATGCTCCTTTCAAGTCAAGATCATTCACTCACAAGGCTAACAGTAGTCATTTTTTATTATAAAAGAGCCTCTTCAGTCAAGAATAAGGCAGAGCTAGAAAAAATAGAGAGCATTCCTTCCTCAAGAATAGCTATCTCTGTAATTTTAAATTGTTTTTAAGTTATGTATTTTGAGGAACTGCTGGCTTCATTCCAGTAAACAATTGTAAGTTTTAATGTTTTAAATATTAAGTATTTGTATTTCCGGTTGTTATATTAAGTTTTAAATATTAAGTATTTGTATTTCGGGACTTAGTGCTATTTCCGGCCTCCTTTATTTACATTTACTGCTTCCGTCTTTGGTATCAGAGCCAAGTTATGTTGTATTCTGTTACTCACTGAATCATTATTTCTGTGTCTACTCATTCTCCTGTGTTGAAATCATTTTCATCTTTTTGACTTGCATGTATAATAGATTTTCTTTGATCTTCAGTTAGGTATTTTTTCCTACTAAGGTTTGAGCATACCAGTAAAGCCAGAAGTAATTAAGGAAACAATTTTAGGTTGAGTATAATCAGGGTAGTTACTAAGATAACTTATTTATATTTCATCTACCTTTTCTATTTTTCTTTCCAAATTTCTCCTCAAATTTTCCAACCAAACACAACATGAGGGTATTTTTTTGGAGTCTGTTTTTGAGGTCTTGGACTCAATTGAAATCACGACTAACTAACAGTGGTTGTATTTTTGGGGCACTTATCGTAAGTTTCATATACAAAGTTTGAAATTCATTTAACTTCAAAATAAAACATACATCAATTAGTCTTACATATTTTTAATTGTTACTAAAAAATCTTTTTAAAAAAAAAAAATTTAAAGACGCTACTACATCCCACCACTGACGGACTTCTGTCA
This sequence comes from Camellia granthamiana, assembly GCA_036172215.1. Classification (NCBI taxonomy): domain Eukaryota; kingdom Viridiplantae; phylum Streptophyta; class Magnoliopsida; order Ericales; family Theaceae; genus Camellia; species Camellia granthamiana. Next base: position 5,096,170 of record CM069908.1, on the reverse strand, counting down.
GATAGTGTTACTAAAGACTTGTCGGAATGTTCAACATCACTGAGAAGTCGTCGGAGTATCGCCGGAAATTAGCCAGAGTATCGCCGGAGTGTTCTGAACATCACCGGAATGTCCTAGAATGTTCGCTGGATGTCAAGAATATCGTCGGAGATTCACCAGAATATCCAAAATATTGTCAGAAAAAAAAGGAATAAATTGAGAAATTATAGAGAAAAAATATAGCAAAATATGCTAAATATTGATAAACTGAAAGAAGAAAAAAACGTAATAACAACAAACAACGACGATGGGAAAAAAACATACGTTATTTTCAATTTTTATAGGGTTTAAGCAAATATTTTTCAATATTGATCAAACTAAAAAGTAAACTTTGAAACTATAAAATATTACAATTTCAAAGTATAATTCTATTAAGCATTTATCCTTATTAATCAAACTAAAAAAAACATGTTATAAAACTGTAAAATTTTACAGTTCTAAAGAAAGTTATGAAACTGCAAAATTTTACAGTTCTAAAGAATGATTCATTTCAGCACAAAAAAAAATGAAACTGTAAAATTTTACAATTTTCACCACCTATACCTAAAACTCAAAAATAAATTGTTCAAATCTTGAAAATTTTCTCCATTAAAACAAGAAAATAGAAGTGTGTAGTACAAAAAAAGTAAAAAAAACTGAGAGATCGAAAGAAAGAAACAGATATAGAGAGAGACTTATACATCGGCAACTATTTTTGATTTAAATCTAGCCTGATTTGACTTAGATTTACTCAGATCTGATGTAGATCTATATAAGATCTTTTTCGTCGGATTCTCATCTCATTCGTTGTCGATAAGTGCGAAGCAAGGAGTTGATACTTAGTGGTTGCTAGTTAACCCCAATCAATCAATCGTGGTCGCCGATCGTTGGTGATTGTAAATCAGAAAGAAAAAGAAAATAATGAAGGCGTGGTTGTGACCATTGCTGAATATCAAGAAAAGAGAGATAAAGAGAAGAAGTAAGATGCAGAGAAAGATGAGAAGAAAAATTGGTACAGGACTTTTGGGTCTATGTAAAAAAATTAGAATTAAATAAAATACACACTTTTCAAAAAGAATTTGTGAATAATTTATCCTATTTTAGATATTTGAGTAAGAAAATTAAATAATTTTTCCATATACATATAGAGTAAATGGTTAGATTAATTTCATAGGACAAGTATACATCATCAAATTTTTTTTCTTTTCAAAATTTTCATCTCTTACATCGACGCACACAATAAATGTCATATTTACACGTACGACCTATTATATTTAAAAAATAATTTATAGACATGATATTTATTGTTTGTGTCCACATATAAGGTTTAGGCCTTGTTTGGGTACTCCCAAATAATCTAAAAAGTCAAAAAGTTACTCAAAAAGTTAAAAAGTTAACACTATTCACCAAAGGTCAACAATTACGGCTGCACAACTCCCAATTCAAATTTTCCTCTAAAAATCAATTTTCACAATTTTTTATTACACATTTTTCCATAAAAAGTCAAAAAATTAACCCAAACATCCATATTTTCAACCTCAATTTTTTAGTCAAAAAAGACAAAAAGTGCACTTATTTAGTCTTTCCAAACTTGGCCTTAATATATATATATATTGATATTTATATAATCAGAAATATATAAAATAAAGAAATTTTCATGGAGTAACACAAAAAAATTATTGGATGTCACCAGAGGCAATGTCCCAAACCGATTTGGGACCACACAACACATCAGTGATGGTTCTTATGTGGCTCGGTCACTGTTTACAGAATTTGATCATCAAAATCGATTTGGGATCACACATCGATGAGGGTGAAGCTTCTTGTGTGTGTCTTAGTCACTGGGAAAAAAAAAAAAATACAATTCTCTCACACTAACGAGGGATTGTTTAGGATGACCTAAATAAATGTATTTTTTATCTTTTTATGAAAAGATGTGCAGAAAAGTAGAGAGGTGATGTGATAAAAAAAAGATAAAAAAATAAAAGATAGATTATTTTGTGTATGCCAAACTTGACCTAAGAACTACACATTTAGGCATAGTTTGGCATAATAATAAGATAAAAAGTCAAAAAAATTATTAAAAAGTCAAAAAATTCTTACTTTTATATGGTTTGGATAGGAAAATTTTGTTTGACTCTTCAGAGGGCAAACAAGCAAGTTGTTTTTCTTTCTTTTTTTACAGGTTTATTGGTTTTTGGTTTTTTTTAATAAATATTCTTATTAATAATTGCACGAATTTGCCACCACAATTGTGTTGTTGTTCAATTCAGCAAAATGGGGTAAGAAAAAAAAACAAAAAAAAATAAGAAAACACAACACTGCTGCACGTCAGTGCTCTATTGCATTTCCCATTGTGCAATTACGTGGCACAATAGGAGTCACGAAAACCCATGAGCCAGTAAACAACATGCACAGAAACCACTTTTCCTGCTGTTGTGTCATGAAGGAAGGGTAAAAGAGTAATTTTGATAGTTTATATAATATTTTATTACACATTTTTTCGTAAAAAGTTAAAAAATTATTCCAAACACATATCTTTTTTTTCTCTACTTTTTTCATTAAAAAGTCAAAAAGTACATTTATTTAAAACATCCAAACCACCCCTAATAAAACTTATCTTACATGATAGGATTATATACAATTCTATAATCAAATTATATCTACTCGTAATTTTTCTAGTTAGACCGTAATGATTGATTATATGATTCATGCCCAGTGGAGTCATGGACTCTCTTAGAGCATCAGAACCGTGCAATCACAATGACTCAACCTAAATTGATCAGAATTTTAGACTGGACGTAGCTATGGCCATTTCATGTGTGATGGACTGTTGTCCCTCTGCTTGGACACAAGTGTTAAGTGGTTCACAAATATTAGTTATTAATTATCCCCTATAGATACGAGTGTAAAATTGGTCTGCGATTTCGACAGCTACCCGAAGGTTGCCCTTGATCCAAGTGGACCCGGTCAGGCCCGAAATCTTAGGTTGTGTGTTTTGGAGCCCAGTTAGACCTGTGAGCCCAGCCCGTCTATCCCAGCTCATCGGTTCGCTCTAAACTCATTCGAGACCTGACCCGCCCGAGGCCGGATATCATTTTTTATGAAAAAATTAAAATTTTAATAAAAAAAATTTAAAAAATATATATAGTTAAGTCCGGCCCCGGCCCAAGCTCGCTGGCCCAACCCGAAGCCCGAATACTTTAGTTTTCTGGACCATGGATCTACCTGGCCCTCCCCAAAATCTGACTAGAGCCCGCACAGTTTAACATAGGTCAACCTAACATGAGCCCGCATAGATCGAATTGAGCCAAATTTACACCTTACCCATAGACAAACCTGAGAAGAAAAAGATATATGATGAAACATGATCGATAAGTGTTTGGGTACAATGGTCCACCCAATAATTTGCATAATAAGTTCAAACTCTGCTTTGGGCCCCTCAAAATATCGTGTCAGACCTGTTTCACCCATTAAGTGTTTTCAAGTTGTTGGATAGGAAAGAGATGTATTTGGACTCATAATGTATACAATAATATATGAAAAATATTATTTTCACAGAATTTTATATTAAAATGATGCATGGAATTGTAGTAATATTTTTGTAATTAAATATTATTTTCATAAGAGCGAGAGTGTGTAGTGCAAGAATGAACAATAATGATTGAGATTTTTTTTTTTTGAGATTTTTATAATTTTTTTTAAATCTCAACTATTAATAATGTGGACTTTATATATATATATATATATGATTGGATCTCATATATATATCAATGATTAAAATCTAAAAAAAATTGTGGAGTCTCAAAAAAATATCCCAAGTATTTTTTTTTTCAAAAGGAAAATGTTATGGATCTCAAATAAATTATTAAATTTTTTACTTAAATCACTTATATAGGTGTGAGAATCATACAAATTACATAGATGTAGATCTCGCGTCTATATAAAAAATTTGATAATTTATTTGAAACTCACACTGAATGGAGTTATAAAAGAGCGTCGGCGTGGCAGGCAAGGGTAGGATATAGTGCTTGCCCATTAAAATCATAGCCTTGGACCTACAAATTGAAGAATGTCCTTTTTTGTAAGTAATATTTATGTATCATATATATTTTCTTAAATTATTATTAACATGTGCCTAATTTATAAGTTAACAAAATAATTATTATATATATTTTTATATTACACACTACCATAAATAATGCTTTCTGAGGCCTCGTTTAGGAAGGACTAGTTTAGTTAAAAAGTCAAAAAATTATTAAAAAAGTCAAAAAGTCAACAATTCATACAAAAAAGTTAAAGATTCTCTTTTCTCTCTATTTTTTGCACATTTTTTCGTAAAAAATCAAAAAGTCATCCCAAACATACTAGTTTTTTTTAGTTTATATTTTAGCCAAATAACCAAAAAATTACTAAATTAACCTGTTCCCAAACGAGGCCTTAATGTTTTCACTTTTCAAGTGGTTGTATAGGAAAGGAATGTATTTGGTGATTCATAATACATATACAATGAAGAATTCTATTATATTAACATCTTCTATCATATGTATTTTTAATTATATTATTTTTTTAGTTATAATAATTATTTTTAATTATGATATTATTTTAATTATAACTCATAAAATTTTTGGTTATATCTTATATAATTTTTAGTTATGACCTTTTTTTTTTATGTGGGTGTTTGGGAAGTGGGTTTCTATGTAGAATTTTTTAGTTGTAGGATATTATTGGAGAAATTTTTTTTTGTATTTGGAAAAATAGTTAGGTTTTTTTGTGGTTAGATGTGATATTTGTGAGAGAAAAAATGAAATGATTATGGGGTTGGATGTGATATTTTGTTTGGATGTGTTTTTTTATATTGCAAAAAGTTTGTCTTTTTGTGAAAAAAATCAAAAAAAACCCCAGTCTCAAACTTCCCAAGTTTCAAAAGTATAAAATTATGTCATTTTTTCTTTAATTATAAGCTGTATATCATACACACCTTTTAAATGATATATCCCTTCGCCTTTCCCATATACAACAATAGAAGGAAAATAGTGATGTCACATCATTATTTATATGTGCTTGTCGTAACATTAATGAATAATAAAAGGATAAATTATACTGACACATCCTGAAATTTCTGTTTAATACAAATCCTCCCTCACATTTGAAAAATTACACTTATACCTTGTCAGATTAAAATAACAAATTTGTCTCTTAGCCTTTATACATATAAAATAATAAAATAATACAAATATTTTGTTCATATCATTTTAAGGGAAATAACAATTATTTTTCTTTAGTTTAACTCACACAAAAAATTAAGTTTTTTTATTTATTTTTGTATTTTTTTATTTTTACTGATTTTTTTTAATATTTTAAGCTTTTTTTTTTAATTTTTTAAATGCACCTAATCTAGATATACTTAAGAAGTATAATATTTTGTGATTTTTTTTTTAAATTCACCAAATACAAACAAAATATATATAAAAATTCAATACATTATTTTGTTTTGTTTTATTCAATAGATTTGTTTTAAGTTTTTTTTGTACAAATTTTATACTTTTTAAATATATCTAGATTAAATTTATCTAAAAAGTAAAAACAAATTGATTAAAATATTTTAAAGACACAAAAATATAAATTAAAAACTCAAAACAAGTAAGATGGTTATTTAAAAAATTTTAAGATATAATATCAATAATTTAAGAGATAATTTGTAATAAGATTACAAATATAGAAAAAGAGAATGTAACTTTTGAGAATCTATATTAAATACAAATTTCACGAATGTCAGTATAATTTACCCATAATAAAAAAGGGACAAATTACATATATAGTACTTATAAATTGCCTATTGTGTCAGTTTAATTTTATATCCATCATATATACGTAGTGCATTTAGAGCTCGTTTAGGAAAAAGGATTTGGGATTTTTTTGGTTAAAATAGTCAATAAATAAATAAATAAATAAATAAAATAGAATTTTTAATTTAATAAGATAAAATATCACATCCAACCTATAATTATTACATTATTTCTCTCACAAAAAAAATCAAAAAAAATAAATAAGTCAAAAAATTAAAAAGACTTTTCCAAATGAGATTTTTTAGCTCCAGGCTAAAATAATCAAAAAATCAACCCATTTTTCAAACGAACTCTTACTATTCTTATATAATAATTTGTTATTAAGGCCTCGTTAGGCAAGTTAACATTTTAGTCAAAAAGCAAAAAAGTAACCAAAAAGTCAAAAAGCCTATAAATTATACCAAAAAGTCAAAGATTTCTTTTTCTATCTACTTTTTATACATCTTTTTGTAAAAAGTTAAAAAATCACCCCAAACATATTAATTTTTTTTACCTTATATTTTAACTAAAATGTCAAAAAGTTACTAAAATATTCTGTTTCTAAATGAAGCCTAAATTATGATATTACGCGTGTAAATGATAATGTGATATCATTGTTTGCATAGCTTATATGAAGTTTTTTACACTAAAATAATGTGTTAGTGACGGTTACATTTCTATAATGAAATTTCATTTTTAACAGACACTTCATTTTAAGGTCACATTTGATTTTTTTGTCTTTTTTAAATATATATATATAAAATAAGGGAGAAGGGTTTTTAAAAATATATAAAATGTATGAGAGACACATTTTTTTTGAATGGCTCAGATCAATTCTAATATCTATCCATGGCTCAGATCAATTATTCAGTTAATGATGTTCCCGCCCAACACTCTACCGTCTGTCTCCCCACTCTTCTCCCTCAGTATCTACCATCTGTCTCCCCATCACAAATGATTTGCCTCCCCATCTACCCTCTGTCTACCTGTAGACACCCCATTTTTGACCGACCTTAAGACTCAGACGTCACCGATTGAGCGCTCGGTGATGTTGCATATTGTGCTCGTTCAGAAGTCTCAGAGTCACGGCCGTGCGCCCTATCTCCGGACTCCCGAACCCTCTTCTGTGCCTTGTCTCGGTTTGCGAACCAGACTCGGTTTCCTCTGTTTCCTTTCCTAAGGGAAGGGAGTGGTCCTGTAGGCTATCTCCCGGTGGCCGTGAGCTACGTTTCGTGGCCGTAGGCCGTTTTGCCCATTTCGGAGCCCGGTTCCCGGTTTTCGGGACCGTCAGGCCGTGTGCCTCGGCTCGGGAACCGCCCAACCATCTCCGACTTCTCCGGTTTTTGGCAGAGACCTCTGTTTTAATATTATAAGGAACCCTGGGGCCCCTTATGCCCACTTCGTGGTCGTATGCCACTTCCGGTGCCTGTAGCCGGTTTTCGGGACCCCAAACTGCGCGGTTTTGGTCCCGAGCATTCATTTTGCATCTGTTTTCTCTGATTTTTGGCAGGAACCTCTGTTTTGTCATTCCGAGGGACACTGGGGTCGCAGATGCCCACTTCGCTGCTGAACACCACTTCCGGCACCTGCGGCCCATTTTCGGGATCCCGAATTACTCGGTTTTGGCTCCGAGTGTTCATTTCTCATTAGTTTTTGTTCAAACTTGGCAGGTACCTCTGTTTCAACATCAGGAAGATCACTGGGGGGTGAGAAGCCAGCAATTATCCCAGATAACCAGATTCGCTCCTCCGGAGCCCGTTTTTCTCACTTCCGGGCCAATGTTGAACACCCTAGGGGTATTTTCTTCCAACCAAAGCTACATATCTGTGATCAGGGGACATGAGAGGACACCAAAAGAGCATGGTCGGCCAGCAATTATGGATTTCATTTTTGGGCCTCTCCTTCAAGTCCTATGTTGTGACTCCTGCTTCAGTGTTGCCCATTTTCAACCTTGGAACCTTGTTCTACACACATGGGAGGACACCAAAAGTTGGTGGTCGGCCAGCAATTGTGCATTTCATTTTTGAGCCTCTCCTTCAAGCTCTATGTTGTGACATATGCTTCAGAGTTGCCAGATTCCGACCTTGGGGTCTTATTCTACACACATGGGAGGACACCATTGCATGGTGGTCGGCCAGCAATTTTCACCTTCACTTTTGGGCCATGGCCGGCCGGCCAGGGGAAGTGGCTGGCCGACCAGGTGGGGTGGCCGGCCGGCCACCTTGCAGAAAACCACCTGGCCGGCCAGCATCTTGCTTTCCAGCCCATTCCAGCTGTCCGGATATTTTTGTTAAAATATCTCCCCATCCGGGGGATATTTTGGGAGGGAAATCTTGCCTCCATTTCCCTCCCCTTTTACACTCTTTTTACCCTATTTAAAGGGCTGCCCTCCTCCTTTGCTAAGGTTACAAAAACTTGTCTCAAAAGCCTCTCTCCCAAATCCTTCTTTTCCATAGCCAAAACTCTAAAAAACTTTCAAGCATCTAGGCCAATCCTTCATCAACCCTAAGCACCAACATCAACATCTCCATTCCAGCAGCAAAGGGGTGCTTTTCAGAGGCCAAGGATCAACAAATTCAAGTCAAGAAGCAAAGAAAGACTTGTCTCCAAGGGTAAGGCTCTATTTCCCTTTTTGTAGCATAATTTTCCATCAATTTTTTACCCTATTTCCCTTTGGTTTTTGGGCTCTGACCCCTACTGGTTTTGGGCTTATTTTGAGCCCCTATACAACATTGTAGAAGGGCTCAACCTCATTTGGTGTCTCTATTATACACTTCTTTCAATACCACTCTTTAGGCCATTATTTTGCATGCTTTATTTGGCTTTTGAGTGATTTGATTTCGAGCATACTATAAACTGTTAGTAGGCTTATTTTGAGCCCCTCTTCAACATTGAAGAAGGGCTCAACCATGTTTGGTGACTCTAGCATGCACTTGCTTTGAAATTCTTCCATTTTATCGTAAAATTGCATGCTATGTTTTGCCTATTTGTGATCTGAGTTGGAGCATTTCATGAACTGATATTGTGTTTATTTTGAGCCCCTCTTCGACATTGAAGAAGGGATCAACTTGGTTTTCATGCTCTACATGTCACTTGCTTTGAATCCATATTCTATGCCTATCTTGCATGCTTTGTTAGGCTCTTTTGGATTCTGTTTTTGGCCTTCATCAGGCCTAGAAGGAGTCTTATTTTGGTCCATACATCATGCTTTGTGAAGGGTCTTAAGCCATTTGGTGATTGGTTTTAGTACTTGCTGTGTAATCCATCATATTTTCCGTAAATTTGCATGTTTGTTTAGGCCATTCTAGCTTCTGTTTCTGGCCTTCATCAGGCTTAGAAAATGTCTTTTTTTGGCCTATTCTTCAAGTTTTATTAAGGGTCTTTGTTGTTTTGATGCATGCTTTTGGCACCTCTCTTTATAACCCTCTTTTGACCCTTATTTTGCATGCTATGTATAGTATATCTACACACTGAATTTGAGACTTCCATATTCTGTAAAAATGCATATTTTTAGTCCCTCTAGAATGTTGTAGAACTGATTTTTTGGGTTTAAGCATTGTAGATACCACTTGCTTTGTGATTCCTCTCTTTTTCCGTATTTTTGCAAGCTATTGTTGCCATATCTATGCTTACAATTTGGCTATGTTTTGTACTGGAAAGATGCTATTTTTGGGGCTGCCTTGCTACTGTTTTTGCTGTCATGTGTCAATTTTGCATGTTTAGTAGGGCCGTAGGCCATTTCGGGTGCTTTTCATCGCATTTCGGGCCTCGGTTGTAATTTTGTTATACTTCGGGGGCTATTTGTGCATCATTTTAGCTGCTGAAATTTGCATCTTTCATATGCCGTATGCCATGTCTCATTTGTACATCATTTTCATGCCTTCGGGCCATAACTCGGTTCGCGTGCCTGTGGGCACGCATTTCAAAGCACCTCCGTTTTATCCGACGGCCTTCTATGTGAGTGAGCTGAGGCTCTCCCATATTGGCGTGAGCCCATCATTGCATTCCGTATGCCATTTCATACATTCCTCGGTTTGCGTGCCCGTGTGCACGCATTTCGAGGCGCATCTTTTTTTATCCGACGGCATCTGACGTGAGTGTGGCTGAGGTCCACTCATGTTAGTATAAGCCCAATTTGCATTTCCATCTCATTTTATCATCACCTCGGTTTACGTGCCTGTGGACACGCATTTCGAGGCACTTCGGTTTTATCCAATTTCCATTTCATCATCGCCTCGGTTTACGTGCCTGTGGGCACGCATTTCGAGGCACTTCAGTTTTATCCAATTTCCATTTCATCATCGCCTCGGTTTACGTGCCTGTGGGCACGCATTTCGAGGCACTTCGGTTTTATCCGATTTCCATTTCATCATCGCCTCGGTTTACGTGCCTGCGGGCACGCATTTCGAGGCACTTCGATTTTATCCGATTTGCATTTCACATCATTGCCTCGGTTTGCGTGCCTGTGGGCGCGCATTTCAAGGCACTTCGGTTTTATCCGATTTCTCATTTCATCATCGCCTCGGTTTTATCCGACTTGCACTTCACATCATCGCCTCGGTTTGCGTGCCTGTGGGCGCGCTTTTCGAGGCATCTTAGTTTTCATCTCATTTTCACAGCATAATGCATACCAGGTTGTATCTTAGACTGCATTCATGCATTGCCTCGGTTTGCGTGCCTGTGGGCGCGCTTTTCGAGGCATCTTAGTTTTCATCTCATTTTCACAGCATAATGCATACCAGGTAGTATCTTAGACTGCATTCATGCATTGCCTCGGTTTGCGTGCCCGCGTGCACGCTTTTCGAGGCATCTTATTTTCATCTCATTTTCATAGCATTGTGCATGCTATATCACATGTTAGCTGCATTTCATGCATACCATGCATATTGCATCATGTTCGGAATAGGAGTTAGCCCAGGCACGGGAAACGAGGTACGTTTCGTACTCCGAGTGACGGAACGGGTCTCAATTCCCAAGTCACCGACACTCCGGATTATCCATGATGGAGTTAGGTTTTCATTGTAGCATTCATCTGCATTCATCTGATATTGAGTTGTGCAATTCGGCTCCTCGGCCATCATGCATCGAGATGCGTGATTGGTGGCACGAGGATCGAGGCATGCATATATTTGTGAAATACATTACTATGCCCTTTTTCTGCTCTCTATTACAGCAAAATCCAGAATCGACAACTTTTCGGAGTCTGGCACGCATTTCGAGAAACATTGCGAACAAAGGCTAATCGGGGCATCCCAGTGGATTTCCGCGCCAGGCAGCCCAACATGCATCATCCGTCAGAAGCAAGGCAGTCCCTGGCTTGCACGCCAGTTTTACAGCTTTTATCAATTAATTTGTTAATTAATTAGAATTTTGTAATAATTCGGACTGTATTTATTTCGGACTGTACTATTCTTTCATTTCGGACTGTATTATTATTTATTCGGACCCTCTGCGCGAGGGCAATGTTGTAATAAGTGTGTGTGAGTGTGATGTATGTCTTCCAACCCCCATTTCTTTCTCCCTTTTATTTACTCGCTTTGGATGGTTAGATATAGGGCATATTTCAATTAGCATACAGTATGAAAGCATGTTTGCATCATTCATCTGTATTGCACGCACCGGGCTCGGCGCATCATACTAACTGCATTTGTATTTCAATTCCGAATTGAATACGTGTTAGCTGTAGCATTTCATATGCCATGTTTAGAATAGCCGAGCCTGCTATAGTTTGCATCTTTGCATGTGTTGCATTAGGCATTTCTGTATACTTAGGATCACGCATGATTTCTAATCAGTTTTCTGTTTTTGGCTTGGAGTACTAGGTGAGTTTTATGCTTTAGCATCCTTGCATGTGTGTGAGTGTTGCCATGAATAGCATGCTTACCATGAGGCTATATGCTTCTATGATATAACTGCCTTGAATGCCTGTGGGTGGAGGTTGAGTTATCTGAATTGGGACAATTCATTAACTGTTTGTTTTAAGCCCACTAGATAGTGGCAAAATCATGTTTTCTAAGCCCACCTGAGGGTGGCAAATCCGCATTTTAGCCTACCTACAGGTAGCACCATCACTACCATTTTCAAACAAACAAACATGAAATGTTTTGTTCCAATTCAGACGGCCCAGTCTATACTTGTTTGCTGCGAGCATCACATAGTAACCTAGGCTAATAATCGGAATAAGAACTCACAATGTTTTCAAAAACAGATATCATGGTTAGTAGAGGCCGGTCTTTGACCGGGCGAGCGGGGGTGCTCACGATGTGACCTTCCCCAATCGTACCCAAGTTCCCGAGCCAACTTTGGTGATGACGAACACGTGGCCTTTTGGCACCGAGTCAGGGTTTCCTAAATTTCCCATTTTAAAATATTTAGGTGGCGACTCTGTTATCTGGCAAAGCAGTCCATGTTTGGCACTTCTTTCAAAAAATCTGTTTTTCTCAAAAACGATTTGCCGGATTTGGACTCTTTGGTTCGAGATTTGGAACCGCAACAAAAATCGAGTCCGAACTGTAGCGAGGTCCCTCGCGGGCTTGTTACACTACCCATCTTCTCTCTCTATCTCTCTCTTCCTATCTCAGCTTTTGCATCTCATTTCTCTGCCTACCCTCTCTATCTCTCTCTTCCTCTCCGTTCTTCTTATTGATTTTTTTTGAAAATCCCAGCTTTTGCCTTCATCAGAGCTTACACCGTTGTTCAAATCAGAGCCTTCATTAGAGCTTCTGAAAATCTCACTCTGACCACTCTCACCGTTGTTCACTTCGGCTCGACATCACTTCGGCTGCTAGGTTAGTTTATTACTTTGATTCTTATTTTTTTCTTTTGTTATTGCTTTGGTAACTGAAGAAGAAGAATAAAAATCGGTTGCTGGGTTAGTTTATTACTTTGGTTCTTATTTTTTTCTTTTGTTATTGCTTTGGTAACTGAAGAAGAAGAATAAAAATTGACTGAAGAAGTTACCAAATTCCTATTTTTTACACCGTGCCTTGAGTAAAACTGAAGAACAAGAATAAAAATTAAAGAGTAGTCATCAATCTAAAAATAAAAATTAAAAAGTAGTTGCAAAGGCTACATTCAAGTTGACTCTGTTTTTTATTAGTTGGCTCTGTGCTCATGGTGTATAGTTACCAATTTTTGTCCCTCGTCCTTTCTCTCAGGTAAGCTATTTGAGTGAGGTAAAGAAGGAAAGGAGGATTGGTAGGTTATGGTTGATAGATATATACACATTGAGAGAAAGGAGGAGAAACAAAAATTGGTAAAACATAATTATTTGGCTATTATACACAGGAAAAACATATTTGGCTATTAGATATATTTGTATAATAGCTGTTTGAGTGAGGTAAAGAAGGAAAAACATAATAGATGAAACTTCATGGAAATAAAAGCTTTTCATTAGTAATTCAAGCTTTTCATTGATTTGGTTTTCACAAAAAGAAAAAAAAAAAAAGGTCATACACATTGTGTTTACTGTCAACTGTCATGGTTGATAAGGTTGGTATCAAAATTATTTGGCTATTATACACAGGAAAAACATAATAGATAAAAGGCATTATTCTTTCCAAAATTTTCACTAAATCAAGGATGAACAAAAAATTTCACCAAATCTCTAATAATAATACTTTTAATCTTTTTTGATAAAATTTTAAAATAGAGTATGGATAAGAGATGGTTTTCTTTCATAAAAAATGGTATGGATAGGAGATGGTTTTTAGGATAAGTTTGGAATTTTTTTGAAAAGATTTGAAGATGCGAAGAGAGTAAGGATTGGAGTATTCCATATCAGATCAAGCTTTTAATCAAATTTTCACTCATGGTTTTCTATAAGTTAAGTAATTTACTAATCATAACCATCATGGTTTTTAATTTCATGGTTTCCTTATTGTTGTTGCTAGAACTTAAAGCTTGGATTATGATTGATTGTCCTGACTCCGGTGGGTAAATTGAAGTGTAAAACATTTAGCTGATTACGTCGCTATTCATAAAATTGGTCTGTCTTAAATTTTTAAAATTTGGTCACGATTTGGAACAAATAATTGGAAAATTTTGTTTAAATTTGGTCAATTTTGCTGTATTATTAGAAAGAAGTCAAGTAGCAAGTAGTTACTCTCTCTCATACCCTAATCCAAGGACCTTCACAATTATTTATTTTTTGGTTCTTCTTGGAGGTTTGAGTGCTAGATATAGTAGTAGTGGGTAGTTTTGTAGAATAACTTGATATTGAAAATCATGTGTGCACTGCTACTTGCATTGTGCCCTTAGTGAGGCATAGTCGGGTTGCTTCATCGTAGTTATGTGATGATATCTTTGTTGTGGAATTGTGTACTTAAATCAAATAAATAGATTTATATTGAACAACTACTTTGAATTTCAGAATAAGAGCATACTAAAATTTATAGAAATTCATAATAAAATAAAACTAGTAGTAGGAAACAAACCGAAGCCTGTGTGATACCATAGTGTCCTTAAAACAGATTAGCCGCCTCACTATGGGTGCTGAAGGTACATCGACTTCTGTCTCCCAGGATACGACAGTCAAAACCAGCTAATGTAGAAGCACCTTCTGAATAGCTTCGGTGAACTTGATAATGGTTGCACTCTCTCTAATAAGAACCAAAAAAGGGACTAGCAAAAGAATAAAGGAAAATTTTCTTTGGTGTCAAACCATCTCCAACTCTTTATCAAAACACCATCTCTATTTTCCATAAAAAAGACTCTCAAAACTTATATCTTTCAAGTTGGAGGGAAAAAGCCTCTATTTATACAAGTAGGGGAATCCCTAGCCATAAAGGCTATACATCAATAGGCTCATCAAATGCCATTAACCATGGCCATCAATTCTAGCCATTAGGGCTAGAGTTACAAAGGTTGAAAACCTATGGCCACTAATATGGTCATCAACTCCATCATCAAAAGATGAGAGTTACAAAGGTCTTAACCTCCCATGTGCTTAATATATACAAATAAATATGTATATAATGATGTTTGAATAAACCAACTAGATGGGTCATACAATGGATACCAATGTTGGATCACAACCCGATCCAAACCCAATTCTCAAACACATGCACAAGCTAAGCCCAACACAACATAACTTAGTTCAAGCTTAAGATTAAGTCCAAGTCTAAGTCTAAGACCAAACCCAACACATGCACAAGTACAAGTACAAGTCTAGGCCCACTTTATGAGACAATTCTCATTCACACCTCAATGGTTTCGGCCCATTATTTTATATTGTAATCTTCTCACTTGAGAGAATGCAAAACTACTCAGACCCACCTCAACTGGCGGTTGGGTCCCACTTTAATTTCTAATTAAAGTTGCCGAAAAATCATTATTTTCCAACAATCTTTTGATGTAATGGGGGCTTCTATTCTCCCTTTTATTTATTTATTCTTTCCAAAATAAAAACCTAGGTTTAGGCGCCCATAGGATTGTTTGAGAAAAATGCATTATTCATTTCTATTCAACTTTCTAAACCATCAAGCGCATCACTAATCACTGGAATGCTCAGTTGAAGAACTCTGCATGCTCAATTTTGTTTTTCAAAAATAGATGCAATCAACCATGATTTAGTCACCCTTTTAATGAAAGAACATTTCATTTAGTAGGTCACACATGTATGCAAGATATAGAGAGAGACATCACTACGATATACCTTTACACAAAATATCATGCTGATTTGTTTGGTTTTAATTTTCTAAAATTTGAGTATTTTTGTTTTTCGTATTTTTTTCAATGATTTCTTTTAATATTTTAAACAATTTTTTTAAAAAAAATTTAGAAGTACCTAACCTAGATGTACCTAAAAAGTAAAATATTTGTAAAAAAATATTGTAAAAAATCAATAAATACATAAATATATGAAAATATATTGAATTTTTTAATTTTTTTATATTTTTAGTGTTTATTGAATTTTTCAAAAATTTTATTCACAAATATTATACTTTTTAATTGTATTTATATTAAATGTATCAAAAAAAAAAGTAAAAACTTTGCTGAAAATGTCAAAAAAATTCATTAAAAATAAATAATAAAAAAATGAAAAAAAATCTCAATTTTCAAAAAATTGAATTAACAAAATTGGAACCAAATGTAATTCTCACTAATGTAACATAATAGGGCATGTATCTTTCCATTAAAACTTCATGGAAATAAAAACTTTTCATTAGTAATTCAAGCTTTTCATCGGTTTGGTGTTCAAAAAAAAAAAAAAAAAAAAAGGTTTTACACATTGTGTTTACTTCCAATATTCAGCAAACAATGTACCATCAACACCAAATAATATTATGTTAATAATTTTTAAGTTATTTATACTAAGATTATTTAATTATTAAAATAAATATTATTTTATAATTTTTATATATAAATGCCTCTGTTTTGAAAATGAGAGGATTATGAGAGAGTAAAATAATATTTATTTATACTTAAAAAAGTCCATTAATCCAGTGAATAAAAAACAGAGCAAATATTTTGGCCAATATTTTTACACCCCCTTCACAAATGATTTGCTTAAGATACAATTCTTCCAACAGTCTAAATCTACATCAAAGTCAAACATTTGCTCAAGTATCAACACCCCCTCCACAAACGAAAGTTAAGGTGAATTACATTCTCAACATTCGTTGTATCAACATTCTTACATGGTTTTGATTTATGAAATGGGTTTGATGCTTTAATGGGAAATGGGTTTTAATTTAAAATTAGTTTGTTGTATGATTACTTGATCTGAAATGGGTTTTGAATATCAGCTCAAGCAGAAAGCTAAGCGACTTTTAGTTATAATAAAACCATCATAATGGATCATATTTAAATAGCAATTGTGTGATAATTAAATTTGAGACCCACAACAACAATGAATGTGTGCTTTGTTTAGTTTGAAAGCTTTATTTAAAAGAAAGCTTTGTTTAGGTTAATTACAAGAAAGCTTTATTTTCTTTGTTCATCTTGATCAATAAATCAAATATTTTGGTGACAGTTTTTGGCCAATATTTGGGTCAGACACTTTTAAAAAAATATTTTGTGTCTTTGTTTCTATCTTTTTTTGTGTTTCTAAGGGTTTGTATTTTGTGTTTGTGTTTGCATACCCCAAGGCAACCACAAACAAATCCATATGTAAGCAAAGCTTTTTCAGGGACCAAAGAGCTGTAGCAAAACAACTTAGTATGAGCTTAACAACTTACAATAAAGTGAAATAAAAAATCAATCTGGTAGTTAAACAAACCCCTTCAGAAACCCATTTTAATATTTTTGAAATAAAAAGTCATTCAAACCCCTTCAGAAACAAACCCCTTCAGAAACCCATTTTCCCACTAGCCATTCTTTCTAGGATTCACTACAACAAAAACACATTTTAGTGACACCATACTAGTGGCATGTTCTTAAAAAATGTCATAAAAAGAATATTTGGTGGCATTTTTTAGAAAAATGTCATAGAGCCACAAACATACAAGGTTCTAGTGGCATTTTAATTAAAAAAAGTGTCTCTTCACTACAACAAAAATGTCACTACAACAAATTTACATTTTAATGACACTGCACTAGTGGCATGTTTTTAGAAAATGCCACAAAAATAAAAATTGGCATTAAATATTTTAGAAAAATGCCACAGAACCATAAACATATAAGACTGTAGTGGCATTTCAATAAAGAAATGTCACATCAATTTTATGGCATTTTATAAAATAATGACACAAAAAATTATGTTCGTGACATTTACCAACAAATGTCGCTAAACTTTAGTAGCAATGGCATTTTTAAAAAAATGTCAGGACACTAGGTAGGTGCAAATTACTTTTTATGGCACTTAGGTGAAAAGTGTCATAAACAAATATTTTATAGCATTTTGAGAAATGCCATTAAGCCAAAAACTTTCCAAGTTTATAATGACATTTTTGAAAAAACAAAAAATGCCAATATATTTTCTAAGTTTTTAAAATGCAGTAAATGATTAAAAATAAATAAATTAAACTCAATATACACTACAGGAAAAAGCACATTTGGCGACTAAGTTTCCTGACCAAAAAAATTTGGTCGCTGAAAGTATAGCTTTCAGCGACCAAAACAGCATTAGTAGCCAAAAGTTTACAATTGGCGACTAAAACTAAGTTTGGTCCCTGATTATATGGGTTTTAGTGACCAAAAATTTTTTAGTAGCCCAAAGTAAAGCTTTTTGGTGACTAAAAAAATTTAGTAGCCAAAAGTCTACAATTGGCGACTAAAAATAAGTTTGGTCGCTGATTATATAGGTTTTACCGACTAAAAAAATTTTAGTAGTCAAAAGTAAAGTTTTTTTGTGACTACAAAAATTTTAGTAGCCAAAAGTCTACAATTGGCGACTAAAAAATAAGTTTAGTCGCCAAAAGTTGTCATTTTTAGCGCGAAAGAACTAAAATCTTGAGGCGGGAATTAAATTTTTTGGCGACCAAAGTTTTGGTAGCTGAAAGTGCATCTTCGGCGCCTAAATTAGATTTTGGTCGGCAAAAGTTAAGTTTTTTAGCAACTAAAAAATAATTAGTAGCCAAAAGTATAGAATTGGCAACTAAAAAATATTTTTAGTCGCCAAAAGTGGTCTTTTTTTATTTTGCTCGTAAATAGTTTATTTTACATAAATTATGTTCAATAAAATAATTATGTTTATACATATACTTTTATATTAATATGGATGTATGTACTATAGAGGTGTAGTGGGAAGAGTGTGGTGTATAAGGTTTATGGTGCGGGAGGTTGGCGGTTCGAGTCTCCGCAAGAGCGGATCAAATTATTCTACAACGAATTATCGTCACGAATGACACTTGATAACGTCACAAATAGTGCCTACGATAACATTAAAGTGTCACTGAATGGTTTTAGTCTTTATGGTGTAATGACACTTATAAGTGTCACTAACTCTTTTTTTAATGGCGCTTGATAGTGCCACAAATAATATTTACCATGACATCAAAATGTCATTGAAAGTTTTTAGCCATGATGGTGTAGTGGCACTTGCAAGTATCTACCGTGGCACTAGTATCTACCGTGGCACGGATACAAATGGCACTTGTTCAAAATACCACAAGACTAAAAAATGTCATTAAACCAATAGTTTTGTGGCACTTTCAAATATCACTAAACTAAGAAAATGTTATAGTGATTGTGTTATGCATGGATTAGGCATGTATCTTTCCTTAGTGTATATTTTCATTTGACTGGTGTTTTGGGCCAATATTTATTTCCGTTTGACTATTGTAAATTGACTGTTCTTTTTCCCTTACCTATTCTTCTGATTATCTACCTTCCATTTGTTGACACACAACATCAAAATTGATCCTTTTTATTCTAACTTAACCCAAAAGGTTTGCTTTGAATCAAATTAGTTGTTTGTGCACTAAGTTTCTCAAATTGGTTGTTTGGCATAGACAGACCTTAGGCATAGGTTATGGGTTTGCTCAGAAAATGTGAGTTTGATTAGAGAGAGAGAGAGAGAGGTTATTTGGAACTTGGTTTGTGGTTAGTGCTCTATGTTGTAGAAATTGGTCTGAGAGGGTAGGGACGGTTGGTTTGGAGCTATTTAAAAAGAAAGTGAGGGTGATTTGTTTAGCTGATCTTCCTGCAAGAAAAAAAAAAAATTAAACTCACACACTCAAATGTAATATATTTGCTCTGTGATTCTAATGTACAGATGATAAAAAAAAAAAAAAAATAAAATTGTACCATTCAAATGTAATATATTTGTTGTGTGATTCTAATGTACAGATGATAAATATTTTTTATATAATTCTTTTTGAATATCTAGAGTTCCTAATAAAAAGAAAAATTTCGGAAACTTGGCATTTTAATATTTATGTGTAATATGGCAAGAGAGATTATGTTTTTCTTTTTTTTTTTGGACCTTTTTAAGGGAGTATAATATTCTATATTGTATTTCAAAAAATTCTGGTTAACAAGTATACAATAATTTTAATTTCTATTTTTGTTTAGTGTTTACAAATTTTTTTTACTTGCTCTCATATTTTGATTTACAATATTGGTGAACATTATAAATCTTATATGTTTGTTACTTAATTTAGATTAAGATTAGGGAGAGTTGTTATTTTATTTGAGTTTTGTAGAGTGTGTAATACAAGTAAAATTGTTACAAGTTCTTTAGGAAGAAAAATATTTCAATATATTTTTTCAGTATCTTTATAAAAAAATGACACAAACTTCACAAATTTCAACATAATACGTATAAATTATAACTGCATTTTAATCTTAATATTATTTACATCGTGCCTTTAGGCACGGGTATACGCTAGTATATATATATTATGAGACGGAATAAATTAACGAAAATTTCTTTATAAATCTCATTTTGAAAAATGATGATTCATTTAGTTTTAAAAATTTTATTATAGACCAATTAGTCTTATTAATTTTGAAAAAGTAGATTTAATATATTATTTAAAAATTGAATTTACGGTTATATCTTTATTTCGATTTTATTTCTTCCTCTTTTTTTTCTTTTGTATTAGAAAGGTAAGGTACACAATCTATGTAAATCAAATTTGGGATAAATTTTCACATGAGAATCTTTTTTATTTATAAAATATTTCAAAAGGAGTACAAAAATGATTTGACATATGAGATTCTAAAACATTGCTAAAAGATGTAGGATTCTTCAAACATTTTAAAAGGAATACAAAAACTCCTTAGTAAATTTTGACAAACGTATAATTTCAAACTGTAACACTCCAATTATATATATATATATATTATTAAAAGTAGTGTTTTCTCATACATAGGTGACATATTATAAGGTTTTTTTTTTTTTTTTTTAATGTGAGTTACGTTAGCATGTATTTTTTTAATTACATATAGAATTATACACAAATTCAAATCTAATTTAAATTATACTAATTTTACCTATTTTATATGAACTCAATTTGACAAATATTTATTTTTTATATATTTTTCATGATAAATTGAGATAATTCACAAATTCAATACTAATTTTGTATTTCACGTTTTTCTTCTTAATTCTTTCAAGGGTTTTAGGATTTTTTTAATGCTAAATTGCTTTTTTTTCTTCTTATTTTTCTGTGCATTATTCTATACCTAATACCAATTCTATATTATGGATTTATAGTTTAAATTTTATAGTGATTCTATGTATAAAATTATATTTCATTTTGTACATTATTTTATATAATTATAACTCATAGGAGAAAAAACTTACACAATAATGATACTTTCGAGGAACCGCTAAAATTTGGATTTACTGCTTGAGTTACTTTTTCAATTATTGAACAGTAAGTTTTTTTATGTTTTGACATCATTCTACAGATAATTAATTACTTCACGCACTGAGATGTATCTATTGTTTGGATGTTTTCATTATTTTTTCTTTTTGAGTTTAAATGTTGTTATATGATTCTATCTTGATTAGTCGTTGTTGAATTACTTTTATATAGTTGATATTTTAATTTAATTAAGAGTATTTATTTTACTATTTTATAATTTAATATATACATATATCATATAAAATTATTATATGTTCAATTACAACATATTTATATTTAATTTTTTTAATAACTTTTATATAATTTGTATTTCTACATATTTTTATTTTCCAAATGAATATAAAAAAATTAAATAATTAAAATTATTTTTAATTTTATGTTACTAATTCTTCTTTTAAACAAAAACCTTTGGGGTGTCAGTGTGATTTACCTTTATTTTTAATATCAAAATGAGTATTTATTTTACTATTTTATAATTTAATATATATCATACAAAATTATTATATAATACTTACACTTTTATAATACGATAGAACTAAAATTATTATAATACATAAACAATTTAACTAAAATTAATATGTATAAGTATTCAAGTAACAATTTTATAGAACGATAGCGTCAATATTATCAAAATAAATAATTAAAATTATTTATTAATTTTAATTTTAAATTAAAATTAAAATTATTATTTTATAACACGCATTGTACCATCAAATAGTTTTTTTTTAAAAATAGTATGTGCATTGCACATGTCAACTGCTAAACACTCAAACGTAACACTCCCAAAAAAAATTCTTAGTGTAGCTTTTCCAAACGTAATATTATAATATAATACTCCAAAAAAACTCGTAAGACTCTAATGTAACACACAAAAAAATCTTAGTGTATTTTTTTTCAAACGTAACACTCCAAAAAAACTCCTATGTACTTTTTTTTAAACATAACTCCAAAAAATGATGTAGAATGTTTTAAACCATTTCAAAAAAATGTAGGATTGTTCAACCCATTCCAAAAGGAGTATAAAAATTCCTTAATAAGTTTTAGGCAAATGTATAATTTCAAACTGTGAATGTTACATTTGGAAAAAAGTATGTTAAGAAATTTTTTAGTGTTTTTATGTGTGCTATATTGGAGGATGTTACATTGGAGTGTTACGTTCGAGAAAAGTATTTTAAGGATTTTTTTTTTGGGTTACATTGGAGTGTTATGTTTAAGAAAATTATACGAAAGAGTTTTTTTTTTAGTGTTACGCTGTTACGTTTAGAAAAAGTATATCAAAGAAATTTTTAGTGTGTGGGATTTGTTACAAAAGGAGAGAAAATCCAAAACTTCTTTAGTGCAGATTGCTCAAACATATAATTTTATATTTGTATAAATCTATTTTTATCCTTAAAAAATTAAACCTAAATATGTAAATGACTACCATTTTATATAATTCTACTTCAATATGACCTTTGAATTCATAAAAAAAAGAAAAGAAGAAAAAACTAATGTGGTCAAAAAATCCCACACACTAAAAAATTCAAAAAATTTATTGATGCTTCTTCATAAATTAATTCAAAAAATCACATTTTAAAATTTAAAGAAGAAAAAACTAATTCAAAACAAACAAAATAAATTAAAGAAGAAAAAACTAATACAAAAAATCACATTTTAAAATTTATTGATGCTTCATTCATAAATTGATGTGGTCATTGCCAAAACAAACAAAATAAAATAAATAAAATAGAAAAAGGGTGACCGTGAAAGAGTTTTCGGCAACTTGGGCATGCATGGTCGACATGAAGTTCTAAAAACTGCAGTGGCGACCAAACTAGAGGTGGTCCACTGTTCCATGATCCACGTGGCACACAGTGCTTGGTCAATTTTTAAACCAATTAATTTCTTGAATCATTACTTTTTTTTTCTTCGCAAGAAAATGATGGAAATGATTACGACCATTTGAATGTTTGTAGCCAGTCACCATGCAAGATTCTTTTTATTTCCAAGTTTCAAACTTTGACAAAAATTCACTGATTTTTTTTATAAAAAATTTAATACAACCCTAACTATTGCCCTTAGATCACCTTGGGTTTCATCCAGTGATTTTATAACCACACCTTAAGATGTAGTGAAAGAAGGTCAGAGATTTGAATTAATGGAGTAATGACGATCTCTTTAGTTGTAATTTAACTTTATTATCAAACTAATATTTTACAGTCTTGGCCAAAAAAAAAAAAAAACTATTGCCCTTAGATCCAAGTTCTTACAAATTGTATTTGAATTTTGAATTTGAGAAAAAAAATATATCAATAAAAAATTTTAAAAAATGTGAAGAAAAAAGAAGTAACTTATACTTCATTCACAAGAGTTTTTTTAATTTAAAATTCAAATACAATCTTAGAGTTTAGGGGAAAAAAAAAAAAAAAAAGACAAAAGAAGAAGAAGAAGAAGCTAACAAAGTAGAGGGATGAGATGTGAAATGACTAAAAAAGGCATGCTAAGTGGCTGAAGAGAAAAGGTGAAAGATTAGGCAATATGCAATTTTGTTAAAAATATTACAAGATTCCGTCATTTGATATTAATTATCCTAATTTCATTTGTGATGATATTTTTAAGGATACTCGGTCTAAAAGTCCAAATTTCAATTTTGTTTGTTTAAAAATCCAGGCACTGAAACAATTTGTCTAGAGGAACAAGCTCAATCAAAATGACCAAAATATCCTTTTATATATATATATAATATACACGTCCAAACCTAACAAATCATACTCATCTCTCTCTCTCTCTCTCTCTCTCTCTCTCTCTTCCCTCTACTCTTCCGTAGTATCGTCGCCTCCTCCTCCGTGCCACCGCTACTACCGTGATGCCGAAGTCATCGAACTCTAATACTCCAACGTCGGTTCCATCCGCTATGGCAAATCTGAGCAGATGTTACTGGCGCCTCTTTAGATTTGAATAGCATCGATTCAATCTCTCTCACATCTCACGCCGTCCTCCTCCGTCATTTATCGCCACCAACCACATCGCATAATCTCTTTCATTATATAAATATATATATCTCCCTCTCTCTCTTTCTAATATATACTTAGATCTTAGATCTGTTGATGATACGCAGATCTTAGATCTGTGTTGATGATGCACACTTAGATCTCATATATGTGTGTATGTATACATGTATGTATGTGTGTCTGTCTCCAGATTTTATTTTTTTTTATATGTATGTGTATGTAGTTGTACTTGTAGTTATTTGGGTTGTTGATGTTGATGTTGATTTTGATTTTGATGATGATGTTGGTGTTGATGAAAATGAAACATATCGCACCATTTTTTCTTGTTCTTGTGTTATGTTGAATAGATGGAATAGAGAGATATTTGAACAGATAGAAAAATAATAATTTTTTAACAAATAGGTTTGGTTTGGCTTGATATTACAACAGATAACTCTCTCATCTATCTAGCAATTGCAACAAAATTTCAACAGATAGAAAAGATTTTGACATCAGATATAGTTGGTTTGACATGTAAGAACAAAATTTGAATTGAAAAGATAAAATAAAAAAAAAATGAATAGATTGACAAAACATTAGACATGTAGAATTTTATTTGGGCAAATATTTAAAGTGGAAAAGAGATATTTGAATTGAAAAGATTAAAAAATTAAAAAGATAGGGTAAAAAAAATTGAACAGATAAGAAATTTTTTGAATAGATAGAAAAAAAAAATTGAACAGATAGTCAACGAAAGTCAACAGATAAATTAAGGGGTAAAATTAAAAATAAAAATGTCATTTAAAACAATAAAAAGGACTTCTCACCAAATTCTTTCACAAAAGGTGAATCTATTACTAACAAAAAATATTCATTGGATCTAATACCTTAAACACCCTTCAAATTGAATTTGTCACAAATTTTCTCTATTTTAAAAATATTTTCTCTATTGCTATCTAAAAAAAAATGTCTTCTCTATTTTACATTTAATTTTAATTTTCACTTTATCATTTACATGATATTTTCTCAATAATATTTTTCAACATGCCTCTTGCAGCAATTGAACAGCCTATTACGATGTCCCCTGTGCCAGTGGGACCATTATTTAGATCTGCAATTGACAGTGGAACCATTATTTAGATCTCCAATTGACCCACCCAATTGTCAAGATGACTTTAAAAAATAAAATTAGAGGAATTAGTAAATAAGTGAAAGCTTGAAAATAAATATGAATAATGTTTGAGGGCCCGAAATTAGGGCCCAAATCCGGCTCAAAACTCAAAACGACGTTGTTTTGGGTTTGAATTTTTTTTTTTTTTTTCCTTCCTCTTCTTTCTTTCCTTCTTCTTCTTCGTTTTCTTCTTCTTCGTTTTGAACACAGGAGAAGCAGAGGCGAGAGAGAGAAGCAGAGGGGAGAGGCGGAAGCTCGTCGTCGCAGGTCGTTGTCGTCGCAGCTCGTCGCTTGTCGGCCGATCGTCGCAGCTCGTCGCTCGTTGGCCGATCGTCGCAGCTCGTCGCTTGTCGGAAGACTTCGCCTCTGCCTCCGCCCGCCTCCGCTACCTCCGCCTCCAGCCCTATTTTTATGGCCCCCTCCAGTTCTGCTTCTCCTTCTCCTCTTCTTCTTCTTCTTCTTCCTCCTTCTCCCTTCTCAAATTCGAGCCAAATTTGGCTCGAAACCCTTTCGGGCTCTGTAGCAGAGCTGAATAAATATCAATTTCTTTAAAAAAAAATTATGAGTTCGAATTTTAATGTAACAAAAAATTTCATTAATTTATGAATATTTTCTCTAATTTTTACCAAAATTATATTTTTCTTAAAAATTATAGGTGAGTGGGAGATTTTAATGAGCTTACAAAAAACTTATTTTGTGATGTTAGAGTAATGATTCACACTATCTGTATTGTGACATTTATTCAGTTGTTTCTCAAAAAGCTGCTAAACTAATAAAAATCAAATTAATGCACCAGATATATACTCGTTTCGGAACACTATATAATTTTTCGTATTTTTGTGCTCATCCAAGATCATTTTGTTCTTATTTCTATGAGAAAATTAAGCGCCAATCCTTCTCACCTTTTACGTAGAAGCTTAAGGAATATGAGAAGAAATATATTAGGTAAGATCCCTCAGTGTTTTGAAGGTAGTTGTTTAACTTTTTTTTGTTGGTTTGTTTGTTTGTTTTTTTTTTTTGTTCCTTTTGCCCTTTATTCAGAATTGCTCATAGAAACTTCAAAATTGTTCAGAGAAATTTCAATGTTACTTATTTTCTCTCAAAGAAATTTCGGAATTGCTTATGTTCTTTCAGAGAAATTTCAGAAATTTCACTGACTGAAGATAATTAACTCAGTGAAATTTTGTCAAATTTTTTCTTGGAATGTCATAATCATCATAGATTTTTTTTAATAGATCTCAAGGATAACATTCTAAAAATATAAATTTTATTGAAAATGGATATCTAAATTAAAAGTTATTAAATTTTTAAGTTTTAAATTTTTTCAAAAAGTGAAAGACGTTGAATGAGCTGTGTGCAATGGAATCCGAAAATTGCTTCGTGCTTCTCAAGGACCTTAGCTACTATTATAATATTTGTTATGTTTTACCTTATAAAATTTTAATATAAGGAGCCTTAAAATAAAATTTTCTATTTTTATTAAAATAATAAAAATTGTTATTACTCAAGTTTTGTTTGACAAGAGGGGAATCATATCTTTTTTTAGATTTTTTTTTGTCTTAAGTGATTTTATTGTATTCAAAGTTTTTTTTTTTTTTTCCCCTCAACTCTTTTTTAGTTTAAAAGGATTTAAGATTTAAGTTTTTTTTGGGAAAAAATCACTAAAAAGAGCACAGGCGCACAAATTTTTTAAAATTTTTTGTTTTTAGTAAACATTTAAAAAAAAAATCTATTTTTAAGGTTATTTAGGGGTTGTTTGGGTAGCGCCACAAAAGTGCATTTTTTTATTTAATTTTACTTTTTTTTGATCATATTATTTTTCTATTTTTTTGCATATCTTTTCGTAAAAAATCAAAAGTACACTTATTTAAATCATCCCAAATAATCCCTTAGTCTGATAAAACCTTAAAAAAGAAAGATTTTAATTTCTTTTAAATACTAAAATGAGAAAATTACCATCCAGTGGTATTTTCACAAAATTATTACAAATTGATAGAAAATTTTAGGATAAATTATTTATAAGTTCTATTTGGAAGACTTATATAAAATATGGTCCTATAAGAAACTTATAACCCAATAGGTCATGTGGTTTTCTAGTGGACATATCTACCCCCAATCTTAATTAATTAATAACATGATTAATGATAATACCATATATGGGAAATCCACTATTACCATAGATTGTGATCATATATATGGTTAGATATTTGAAATTCAAAATAACATGATTAATGGCAATGCTATATATGATAAATCTAATATTATCATAAATTGTGATCATATTTATATGATTAGAAATTTGAAATTCAAAATAACCTAATTAATGGCAATACTATATATGATAACTCCAATGTTACTATAGATTGTAATCATATTTATATGGTTGAAAATTTGAAATTCAAAACGTAAATGTAACATGTAACATCCCAAACTCAATGTGATATTTTCAAATCCAACATGACATTTCCACATACTTCTGAAATTCAAAATAACTTGATTAATGATAATACTATATATGATAAATCTAATGTTTACCATAGATTGTGATCATATCTATATAGTTGAAAATTTGAAATTCAAAACATAAATGTAACATATAACATCTCAAACCCAATGTGACATTTTCAGACTCAACGTGACATTTTCATATACTTCTCATCCCAAACCCAACGTAAATGTAACATGTAACATCTCAAACCCACCATGATATTCCCATATGTTTCTCATCCCAAATTCAACGTGACATTCCAATACTCTACCGTTGAATTATGAATAATGTAATCTCCTAAATGTAACATGTAATATCCCAACACAACCCATATATTGAACCATCATCACCCCCAACCCAGCGTAACTACAACATCGAGCGATGGGATTCAATCCACATTCAATTACAAGCCTAAACCTCTAATAATTTTGTGCAACATACTGTGACGTGTATGTAAACACTAATTACAACAAAGACACGATACACATTCAAA
This sequence comes from Camellia granthamiana, assembly GCA_036172215.1. Taxonomy (NCBI): domain Eukaryota; kingdom Viridiplantae; phylum Streptophyta; class Magnoliopsida; order Ericales; family Theaceae; genus Camellia; species Camellia granthamiana. The sequence continues at coordinate 5,067,946 of CM069908.1, read as the reverse complement.
CACATACACAATTGAACAAACACACAAATGTCATCTACTACATGATGTATGTAGATTAATATTACACACTAAATGTAACATGCATCGCAACACGATCATCCAAGTTCTAATGTACAATTGCCATCCTACGACGTAATTTTCATTCGACATCCAATTAACAACCAAAACCAAATACCCCCAACCCAACCCTTGAACCTATACATACCACCCTACACATTGAACATATCAAAGCGCATCAACCATCACAATATCAAATACACACATTCAATCAAAATATTGGCCAAAGTGTGTCTATCAATGAAGTAATAGATTGTCAATATCCTATTAAAGATGAACAATCTACACTTCAATAAACAGCAACACACTTCAACAACAACAATAAAAACCAAAAAAAAACATACATCTTCCCCTCAACTGATTGGGGTCAAAATCTATCGAATGAATCAACACACAATCCTCAAACTTCATCATATCATTGACTATATTCACATCCATTTAAGCAACATTTTAAAAATATACTGAAATCCCGCGATCAATGCGAAAAAAACTCGCACTATCATTTCCAGTAGACTTATCTTTCCTAAAGCCTTTCTAAACGTGATATGATGAATGAGAAAATAAGGTACAATATGGAAATAAATTACGGATATAATAGCATACTAATATCATTCATTTACAACTCTTAAGATCTTATAAAACACATTTCAATTTAAATAGGACTTCAAACTCAAAAAAATATTCATAGGACTTCATATTAAATAAGTTTCCTAAATAGAACTTATAAATAATTTTCTCAAAATTTTAAAATTTTAATTATTAATATCTATAAAATTTATTACTGTAATTACTTTTTTAAATATACACTGAATTAAATTATTTTTTTAAAAGAAATTTGTTAAAAAAAACACCAGATAATTCTCCTCGTGGTGGAGACTTTGAAAACAAAAATGTTTGGGAGTTCTAAACTATGAACTCTAAAGGAGCTCTAGAGGGTGGGCCTCACTCATTGAATTTTGGCTTTAGTTTTTTTTTTTTTTTTTTTTAAATTTCTACCGTATCGGTGTGTTTGTTTGGACGGACTGGATAAGGGGAGATTGTAATCCATCGGACTGTTAGTCGTGGGATACGTTGTCCCCGAACTATTTGGTTGGATTGGATTTGTATCATATGTTTGTTTAGTTATGTGATTAGATGTCTGGATTAGATTTTTTTAGTGAATCTAATGTTTGGTTGGGCGGACTGGACAATGATAAATGTTCAAAAGACTATTTTACCCTTGTAATTTATAATTTATAATTTAACAACACTAAAAATTTTTAATTTATAAGGCCATAATTTTTAATTTATTATTTTCAATTAAGTTAAATTTATAATTTATATTTTTTATTTAATATACAATTTTAAATTAACAACACTAAAAAAATAATTTAATTTAATATATAAATTTACTTTTTTAACAACACTAAAAAAATTTAATTTATAAGGCCATAATTTTTAATTTGTTATTTTTAATTAAATTAAATTTATAATTTATAATTTATATTTTTTATTTAACATATAATTTTAAATTAACAACACTAAAAAAATATTTTTTTAATATATAAATTTATTTTTTTAACAACACTAAAAAAATTATAAGGCCATAATTTTTAATTATATTTAATTTATAATTTATAATTCATAATTTATATTTTTTATTTAATATATAATTTTAAATTAATAATACTAAAAAAATAATTTATAAATATTCAAAAGATTATTTTATCTTTTTTCAATTGTTTATTAACTAATAGTATGAGGGTAAAATAGATATTTCACACATTAATCCACCAATCCTATGGAAATAATCTCACCTCTCCTTTTAGAATATAATAATCTCTCATATGAAGAACTAATAATCCCTGTCCAGAGCAAAAAAGTTGAATTACATAATGGACTATTAATCTGAATGGACTAATAATCTAATCCTATAGAATAATTTCTCAAAACAAATACTCCCTCTGTCCCAAAATAATGGTCCTTTTTGGGGAATTCAACTTTTTTTGGTAGTACAATTTTTGCATTTGAAAAAAGTAGATTTTTCAAAATTACCCTTTTGATAGTACATTTTTTGGAAATATCAATGTAATAATTGTACTTTTTGTATTGTTTATTAATTTAAAAGAAGGGTAAAATAGAAAATTTATATTTTTTTTGTACTTGATTTTTGAAGAGGGACTAATATTTTGAGACAATGAAAAATGAAATAAGGGACTAATATTTTGAGATGGAGGGTGTATATTCTATTATGTCCAATTAAAACTCTTAAATTAAAAGGATGAATATTTTTGCTTTGAAAAAGGCGTTCGCTCCTTTCTTTTGACTAATCGATCAATATCACAGAACCTGTTCCAAAAAAAAAAAAAATTTCAATCACAAAACAGAACGCCGACATTTTTTCGCGGGAAACACCAACGTGTGATGAGCGGCCAAATTAGCGGCCACGCTTCGCTACTTCTGCCTCGACACGTGTGCCACAGATATTGTGACTAGTCATCAGTCTGACATGGAATGTGAGGTTATAAAAAAATTATTCATTGCTCGAGAACAAATTTAAGTGGTGCCTCAATCTGTGGCCTATTTTGTTAAGCTCTGTTTGGGTTAAATTATATTAACATATTACTTGTACTACCCTATCACCTATGCTATGTACGGGGTAATTATAGATATTTATATTTATTTTAGATTTTTTTAATATATAAATTATGTTTTTTTAAGATTTTTTATAAAAATAATTTAATAATTTTATCACTAACCATAGTGTATGAGAGAAGTTGAAAAGGGTACTACAGTAACTATACACGGATTGTATCTATAATTATTTGTATGATGAGATTTTAAATACTGATCAGGAGATTTTGACCAAATCAATAAATGCAGGCATGTGGAAAAACATGTGGATTGAAAAAAGTTAATAAATGCTAATCAGGGGATTTTGACCAAATCAATAAATACTGAATTTTTTTTAAAAATAAAAAATAAAAAATATAGAAAATTCAGATTGGGATATTGAAGCTCCCATAGGCCTTGGGGGTTAAAAACCCCATTTTGCTTAATATATAGTATAGATTATGTATGAAATAAAATAATATATTATTTAATAAAAAAATAATAATTATATTTAATTTTTTTATATTATGTAAAATAAAAATTAAACCAATCGAGATTTTATTAATTGTTTAAAATTAAGAAAATAAAAAAAATTAGTATGAGATATTGATCATAAGACTTTTCACTAAAAATTTCATTTTGCTTATATAAATGGGAGTACAAGATTCACTTTATGTAAGTGAAACAATTCACTTTTTCCTTTTTTTCTCAATATGAGATTATAAAATAAAAGTTAAATTAAATCTAACCAGGAAATTTTCTTAATTGTTTAAAAGTTAACAATTATTTGGGAGGAAAATTTATTTCGAATCAAGCGATCTTAGCCGTTTAATATTTAATTTGGCCAATATTTAATTTATTTTAAATCAAACAAATTTAACCAATATACTTTGATAAAACTGTTAAACTAGCAAATCAGTCAAACCGAAAATGGTTCACCCTAAGTCAAAGGATCAACTAACTTATACAAAAATTAATTAATTAAAACTTTTAAATTTTATTTTATTTTTAAAATTTAAACTGGCTTGAACTGAAACATACACAACACTACAATATTAAATGGGGGCATAAGGTTTACATAGTAAAATAACTCATTTTTTCTTCTTTTTTTCTGATGTGAGATTGTAAAATAAAAGTTAACAGTTGTTTGGACAGAAAGTTCATTTCTAATCAAGCAATCTCAATCGTTCAATTTTTAATAAGGTCAATGTTAATTTATTTCAAATCAAACAAATCTAAGCAATATATTTTGATAAAACAACTGAAATCGTGATTAAATCAGTGAATTAGTCAAACCAAAAACGATTCAACCTAATCGGCTAAGTCAAAAGATCAACCAATTCACAACAAAATTAATTAATGAAAATCTTTAAATTTTATTTTAAAATTTAAATTATTTTGAACTGAAACATGTACAATACTATAATATTAAATGAGAATATAAGATTTACTTTATATAAGTGAAACAACTCACTTTTTATTTCTTTTCTCATTGTGAGATTATAATTATTTTAAAATTAAATATTATGAGAGTTTCAAAATCTCATATAAATTTATTTTTAAAATCAAAACGTCTATGTGAGATTCGACAATAAAAGTTAAATGGAAGCTAACCAATGGAGATTTTCTTAAAAATAAAAAAAATAATAAAAAAGTTATTATTGATTATAGGGTTTTTCATTAAAAATCTTCTTTTGCTTATATAAATAGGAGTATAAGATTCACTTTATATAAGTGAAGCAATTCACTTTTTTCTTTCTTTTCTCGATGTGGGATTGTAAAATAAAAGTTAAATGGATATGGACATTGGATTGCAGATTGAAACTGTGTTTACAAAAGCACATTCACATTACACCTTCACATAGCATGGGTGATATGCTAGGAGTATTGTACATGTGTTTTTAAACCCCAAAAAAAAAAAAATGGTATTGATTATAGAGCTTTTCACTAAAAATCTTCTTTTGCTTATATAAATAGGAGTATAAAATTCACTTTATATAAGTAAAACAATCTACTTTTTCCTTTTTTTCCTAACGTGGAATTATAAAATAAAAGTTAAATGGAAGTTAACCAATGAGAATTTTCTTAATTGTTTAAAATTAATAAATTTCAATAATTTATATAAATTGTAGCATAAGATTCATTTTATGTAAATGAAACAATTCACTTTTTTATTTTTTCCTGATTTGAGATTGTAAAATAAAAGATAAATGGAAGTTAGCCAATTGAAATTTTCTTAATTGTTTAAAATTAAGAAAATTCAATAATTTTAAAATGAGAGTTTAGACCTTTTAGAAGGTTTCTCCCTTAAAACTCCCTTTATAAGATTAATTTTATATAAACGAAGCAATTTACTTTTTCTTTCTTTTCCTATGTGTGATTGTAACACTTTGTATAAATGAAACAACTCATTTTTTTTTCTCGATGTGGGATTGTAATTATTTTAAATTTAAATATTATGGGAGTTTAAAGATCTTATACAAAATTATTTTTAAAATCAAAACTCTGTGGGATTGTAAAATAAAAGTTAAATGAAAGCTAGCCAATATAGATTTTCTTAATTGTTTAAATTAAGAAAATAAAAAAATAAGTATGAGATATTGATCATAGGGCTCTCCACTAAAAATCTCATTTTGCTTATATAAATGGAAGTATAAGAATCACTTTATGTAAGTAAAACAATTCACTTTTTCTTTCTTTTTTGATGTGGGATTGTAAAATAAAAAGTAAATGGAAGTTAGCCAACAGGAATTAAAGAGGCATAGTTTAAGTTAGTGAATTTATCATACTCGATCATTTTGTAAACTCATATGCATATTAAAAAAAACAAAATCAAATTCATTCTAAAGTCATGTTCATGTGATTTTAATGTATTTATCTTTAATATATGATCTATTTATAAAATTATATATATTATTTATTTTTAAAAATTAAATATAATAAAATTACGTAATTATAAATGATAGTCGCGCTCAAAGTAAATCGAACTTTAATTTGTTCAGAATGTTGTTAATAAAAATTAAAAATAAATCAAAGACAATCAACTGACCTCTTCTCCTCTCTGACATGTGTCTTGTTACATTGTCATTCATGCGGTCATAATCGTGGAATTAACTTGCATCATTGCACTTGGAGCAAAAAATTGTTTTAAAAATATAATTAATTGTAATCATGCAAACAAGATGGACCCAATTGAGGAAGATGGGTGACGGCCTTCACATTTCAAAACCCTTTTATTGTGATAATAACTAGTGGTTCACGGGATTTTATAAATTAAAAAAAATTATTATAATTATTTTAAAGTAATTTAATATTTTATCTTGTGGTATACATGAAATTTATAAGTTAATTTATATGTTTATAACTTTTTAAATTATTAGTTTAAAAAATTAAAAAAGATATATATATTTAGTGCACTTATGATAATTTGTATTAAAAAAAAAAGTTAAACCTGATTAAATGAGATTAAATGAGTTATGACATGCCTTTTCTTGTTATGAAAATACACAAATTTAAAAGTTATAATTAAGACAAATATACAATTTTATTATTAAATGTGAAGTGAAATGATATTTAACAATAATTAATATAGTGTTTCTATTATTAATCTAATAATTTAAGTTACATTTCTTTTTATTTCAATTTCATAACTAAAAATACAATATGAATATAATACACACACGAATTTTTAATCTTTAAGAATAAGAAAGTTTCAAAATATTTTCAAATTTTCATCATTTTATTTTAATTTTTTTTATCTAATCTGATTTTAAATTTGAATAAAAATTTTAATTTGATATGAAGTACTTTAACTTTTTCATTAAATTTAATTAATTCTTTTCTTATATTTGTATAAAAATTGACACTTATAACTATATCATTATAAGTCAAATTATGAAAAAAAAATTTGAAATGTCAAACATTTTTCATTTGTAAATATCCTTACATATGAAAAAAAAAAAATGTCTAGCTTTGGAATATGTGTTTATTTGTTTTGTTCTGTGGACATAAACAATTGAAGTTTCAATTTAAAAAATTAAAAAGTAAAAAAAAAAAAAATAGATTGAGATTTTTAGAGATAAAAGAACTCATCTAACACTTCTATATACTATTTAATATGGACTATTTAATCACATAAAAAAAATAGAAATTATATTTATCCCTATATATTATGCTATTATATATAACTATAACTGTAACAAATTAATTATAACATATATGAAAAGTTATATTAACCTTTCATTTTCAATTAATTGAATTATAATTAACAAACTAACAAATAGCAGTAATATGGTATAATGGGATAGATAAAGGACAAAAATAAAGAACACAATGATATTTAAAAGTTTTAAATTTACCTAGTTATACAAAAATCTAATGTTATAGTAAAATCTTGAATTCTCAATAAATTTTCACATTTTCTATAAAATAAAATGACAATAAAAAATAAAAAAATTCGATACCCATTTTTTTTTTTTACTTCAATTTTATGGTCTTCATTGAAGAAAACAAAATTCGATCAAAATCCTTGGCATAGAACAGACATAGATACTTCGATTGCAACCATAATCACTAATAATTTTTCTTCACCATGCAAACTTGTAAACAAACACATAAACCTTACTTAAACCAAAACCAAAACCAAACCAACAGCCACACATGAAAAAATAAATAAAATTAAAAAACAAATAAATTTATAGAGTGGGAGGATGTTACCTCCAACAACTTAGACCTCACCTAACCCAATCCGTTAGCTCCTCTGCCAGTGCCCGCAAAGTTTAGGAGTTGGGATGACTAATCAGATTATTCTTTAAATAAGACTTGAAAATTGATTAATTTGTCTCATTAAGTGAATTAAAATTTTGATAGATATACATCAGAAAAATAGATAATCACTAATAATTTTTTGAAAATTGAAGGGAGATTATGATGGAGAAATTATGAAATATTTTTGTTATCTTCCCATTTGAAATCCATAAATTAATGGATAATTATTATTTCTAAAATAATTAAATAAATAAATCAGCTAAGAGGTTTTTTTAATCTATTTTATAAATTAAAAAATTAATAATTTTAGAATGAGAGTTTGGAACTGTTAAGAGGCTTCTCATTACAAACCCTTTTTTCCTTATATAATATATAGATAGATAGATAGATTGATAGATATATATAGATATAGATATTTATATTTGTTTTATATATTTTTTTAATATATAAATTATTTTTTTAAAGATTTTTTATAAACATAATTTAACAATCTCATCACTAACCATAGTGTATGAGAGAAGTTGAAAAGGGTGTTGCAATAATTATGAGAGAAGTCAAAAAGACTTGTGGGTTAGGAGATGTCAATAAATGCTGAGGTTTTTTTTTTTAAATCAAAAAATTAGAAAATTAAGATTGGGATATTAGAGCTCCCACAATGCTTGTGGGTTAAAAACCTCATTTTCCTTATATAATATATAGATAGATAGATAGATAGATAGATAGATATAGATATAGCTATAGATATAGATAGATAACATTAATTATTAAAAAAAAACCTTTTAAATTATATAAGTTGGCCTCTCCTATTAGAGAGGCATATTTTCTCCGCATGCTTTAGTGAACTATCAACTTAAACTATGATAAAAGCTTCCAACCTAAACTATCACAACCTAAACAATTCACTTTTTTCTTCTTTTCCCAATGTATGATTATCAAATAAAAGGTAGCCAATAGAGATTTTCTTAATTGTTTAAAATTAAGAAAATTAGTATGAGATATTGAAACTTTCGCAAGGCTCCTCACTAAATAGGATGGGAGTATAAGATTCTCTTTATATGAGTAAAACAACTTATTTTTTTCCTTCTTTTCCCAATGTGGGATTATCAAATAAAAGTAATTATTTAAAATTAAGAAAATTAGAATGAGAATTTGGAGTTCCTAGAAAGCTTCTCACTAAAAAGTTCATTTTCCCTATATAATAGATAAGTGCACTTTTTGTATAAGTGCACTTATGTAAGTCACATCAATCAACATCTCATCTATTTTTCTATATATCTTTTTATAAAAATTCAAAAAATATGTTTATTTAAAACATCTCAAACCAACCCTTAACTGGGTTAAAAGTCAATTTTTATTTTTTTTGCTTTTTTAAGTCATATTCTTTCTCTATTTTTTTAATATATTTTTCCAAAAAAATCAAAAAAGCTATTTTAGTTTTATTTTCGTCATTCTGTCCAAACTTTTGTTAATTTTTTCTATGTATATACTTTAGGAAGTTGAGAAGTATTACAAAATCGTTAATTTTAATATATAATTTGAACAAAAGATAAAATTAAAATTAGATTCAAATTGTAAATCCTAAATTGTTCAATTTGAAATTGTTACGCCCCGAAATAATTACAATAATCCAACCACAATATCCAATATATGACAATAATAATAATAAGGTTATTTTCCATTAATTCAATATGATATAGAAAAGAGAAACATATGCATCATACATTCATAAAGCCTAACCCTGAATCTATAGCATGTTGCCAATTAAAGGAGATGAAGGAAAATAAACAGATAAAAATGCCCTGAGGGCTTACATATTTCCAAGACGAGGCTTGGTTATAACAAAAGTGGACTTTAAGTCCAATACAGTTAAGCCCTTGGTTATACATAACCAAAAAAAAAAAAAAAAAACTCTTGCTCTAGATCCTCCCAAACTAGTGTCTTAACGGAGACATATCATTAGCACCTGAAATGTTTTTCCCACATAAGGTGAGCTAAAGCCTAGTAAATATAATTTAATACAATATATGGATCTTAACAAAGATATAAGCATAGTAAGCACGTACAATGCCCGCGATAAAATCATTTATAACTCTTGTACAAAATCATGCTATTTCAAACTCAAGTTTAATCCATGTTATCTCAATTCATGAGTCCTTTCCATTCTATTCAGACAACCAAGCCAAGGATACACTCAATGGGTCTCTAATCAATACAATCATCATTCAAAACACTTTCGTTTGCCATTTTACGGATATTTCATCTGCAAGAATCGACACTTATGTATATTCATAGTTTTTGAAACTTTTACCCTGGACACTCCGGCCAACTTAATTCAACGGAATACATCCCCCTTCTCCTCCCAAACATGGAGTACATCCCATTTCTTCTCTCAAACATCATATATGTGCAATGTATTTAAGATGTGATATGGCTCAATATAAAGGATGAGAAAATTAGTTTCAATTCACTTAATTTTCATGTAATTTCTATAGCAATCATAGTCATCCTCCACCGATAGCCCAAAACAGATATTTCTAAACAGATTTATAAATTTCATCAAAGATACACTTTTCCAAAATCTCAAAATGGGAGTGATAATACATATCCAACTCCACCCTCATCATTATCATCATTTCAATTTCACAATTTCCATATCGATTTCATCTTCACTTTACAATCTCAAACATTCACCTTTTTGGGCAAAAACCTCTCTTTTACATTTTGATTCCAAACCCTAGGTTTTTTGACAAAAAACTCCCAAAACACCATAATCTTTTGGAATATCAAATAGCTAAGGTAAAACCCATAGAAGAGTGTAGAAAATCCTTACCTCAAACTTAGAAGAGGGAGAAGGAAGAAAACTCCAAAAGTTGACGGTGATGAAACAACGATTTGCTCCGATCAAAACGAAGCCCTTAACAAGTTCTATACTTAATCTCAAAGGAGTAAGGTGAGGAGATGCTTCCAAGTAAGTGCGTGTCTTATGGTTTAGAGAGGGGAAAGAGAACAAAAAGTGAAGAAAAGGTTAAGTGAGGGACCTATTTAAAGTGCTAGGTCAAAGTGAAATGAAGTCCCAAAGTTAACCCAAAAGAACAAATCAAAATCCCCAAGAAGTAGGGCCCAAAACCAACTAAAAATCTAGAAAAAGAGTCACAGGGGTCGACCCCTGCAACGGTGGTGTCGACCCTTAAGAAGAAAAACTAAGACACTTGTGTTTGGCAGCAAGCAAGGTGTCGACACCTCCCAAACTGGTGTCAACACTAAATTTTAGCAAGCAAACCCAAATTCTGCAATAGACAAGGGTCGACACCTCCTAGACTGGTGTCGACCCTAAAGGCTAACAACAAAAGACAAGTGTCGACACCTCCAAGGCTGGTGTCGACACTAAATTTCAGTAGCTATTCCAAGAACACGACAGTAAGATGGTGTCAACCCTTGGAGCTTAACAAAGCAAAGATAAGGGGGGCAGTGTCGACCCCAACAAGGGCGGTGTCGACTTCCGAAACCAAAACCAAATATGAAGAGAAAAGAACGACCATCACGAATATGGTTTTCCGAATTCAAAATAATAAATGGATCGGGTCTAAGCTCGGATCGCTATAATCTCTCCCCTTAAGGAATTTCCTCCCCGAAATTTCAAATCAAGTATTAAAACCATGTTTCAACCAATTACAATAGTGATAATTAATCAATTCCATTATCACGATCCATTCTCCGACCATTCATTCCCATCAACTCGATACACAAGTTCTAACATTGAAAGTACAATTCACATTTTTCAAAACATATACAATGTTTATATTAAACCCGTGTTTCCAAAATATAACCAACATATATAATGTTTCCATATCTTCAAACATATACAGTGTGTTCATATTTCATTAACATAACATAATTTCGACACATGCTCAAGTATCAACAAATAAGTCCGGATACTTCTCATGGACTTCCAACTCACGTTCCCAAGTTGCTTCCTCAACTCCGTGATGTTGCCACAATACCTTTACCGAGGAAATTATCTTTTCTCGTAAGACTTGGTCTCGAGTATTCAAGACTTTCACCGATCTTTCTTCATAGGAGGTATCCTCATTTACCTCTAAGTCGGTCCAATCCAACATGTGCAATGGATCTGGCTCGTACTTCCGAAGCATATTAATATGAAACACATCATGAATCCTGGAAAGTTGTGACTGTAAAGCCAAGCGATAGGCTATTTCTCCAATCCGCTCAAGGATCTCAAAAGGTCCAATAAATCTAGGGAACAACTTCCCACTATTCCCGAAGCTTATCAAACCCCGCCTAGATAATATCTTTAAGAAGACATGATCTTCCACCTCAAAAGACAAGGGTCTTCTCCTACGGTCGGTATAACTTTTTTGGCGACTCTAGACTGTAATCAACCTCTTACGGATAAGTGCAACTGTGACAACCCTCACCTCTAATTAGTGTTAAATTGTGATTAAGCATGATAAGTAATTGATTAGACGAAATCCTAAATTGATTACATGAGTGTGTCGTTTTAAATGCATTTCTATCTGTTTGTTACTGAATGATCTGTTTATATTTTAATTTCGAACTGCGAATTGAAAGCCTTATCGACGATCGATTCAGAAATTGTTTAGTGTTGTATGTTAATTAGGAATTATATGATTTTATGGTTGGTTTAATTAAAATTCAATTTGGAATGATTAAATTAGAATAAATAATGCTAGATTAATTGAATATAGGTTATTTACACAATTGCCACTAGGTGGATTAATTCAAGGCCAATTCTTCTCACACTTTACACATGTTTGACACACTATTCTTCATCCATCTTCTTGACAAAAACGTGAGAGAGAGAGAGAGAGAGAGAGAGAGAGAGTTGGAAGGAAAATTGATTCAACAAGAGTTCAACTTGAAATTTAGAAGAATTTGAAGGAGACTTGAGGAATTAGGCTTCTACATTTGGAATTCAAGACTCAAGGTAAGAAATTCATTCCCTTAATTATGAATTTAAGTTGTTACATGCATGGTTCATGGGAAAATTGATGATTAGAGTCAAGAATTAGCTTAAAGTGTTGATTTGAGAGTCCATTCATACATGCATGTCCATATCAAGGAGTTTTGAAGTTGTTTTGCATGAAATTCTTCCATGCATGTCTAGATTATAGTTGTAATCTAAGAATTCATCATGTTTTTGGGAAGAATGGATTATTTGATCATGTGTTAGAAGCTTTGAATTCAAATAAACACATGCATGGCATATTTACATCATGTTCTTGAATTTTTGGTTGAAATTGTGTTCAATTGACATACTTTTGGGCTTTGATTTTATAAAATAATCTTCAAAACATGTTGTATTATGAGTTTCTAAGTGTTTTCCAGAAAATTGGCCCAAAAGGATGAGTTTTGGCACGTTTGATTCTTGGTTTGAGCTTTGGAAGCAAATCAGGAAAGCCCAGATTTTGGCTTCTACGCTGGAGCGAAGGATTCCACGCTCGAGCGACCACCTTTGTGTTCAGAGCTTCGCTCGAGCGACAGAATGTTGGCTCGAGTGTAGATTGCAAGCTCTTAGGTTTTTGCGTGTGCAGACGCACGCTCGAGCGATGAGACCTACGCTCGAGCGAAGAACTGTGTCTTACGCTCGAGCGAGCATCGAGCATCGAGCATCGAGCGGAGAATTTCAGCAACCAGTACTTTTTGTATTTTTTTCAGACCGCTCGAGCGAGGTAGTCTACGCTCGAGTGACCTCTCTGTTTTGGTAAGCTCGCTCGAGCGGAGAAAGCCACGCTCGAGCGAGACCCCTATTTTCAGCAAATTTTGAAAAGTGTTGTTAAGTACATTTTTGCATCCTCATTCCATCCTAGACATTCCTAGGCCATGTTTAAGGCATCTTAATGAGGATAATGTTGTAGAACCACACCAAGTCAAGTTAAAGGGCTAAGTTATTAATCCCGAGTGTGTAATCTAGTGTGTGTTCGTTCTGCAACTGTGTAGGGTTGGCACCCGAGGACGCTGATTAGCCTGCCTATAGCCTAGTAATCTGTGAGTTACAATATTGTAAAGATATGTTCAATTATAATTATTTTCTGAATGATCGACTGTACTGCTTGCTGAAGTGACATTGTTTACTGAATGAATGTTTGTCCTATTTTATAAACTGTACTCGTGGCATCCATAGCAACTTACTGTTACTGTTACTGTTACTGCTACTGTACCATTATTGTACTGTTACTACTACTGTTATAGAGATCTCTGTTAGTTCCAATGTTGGGAACTACTACCGTTTACTGTTTTGATGGCCATCAACTGACTACTCGGTCTATTAAGACCTACTGTACTGTCTTACTATTGGATGTACCACGTATAACTGCTATGATTTTTAATTGACTGATATGGCATGAAATATGAGCCACTGATTGAATAACTGATCTACTGGTGCAAACGACTGTTTTAATTACTGAAAGGACATTCATTCTTAACCCCTTTACGCAGTTTATATATATATGTAGGTGGCCAGGCATCGGACCGAAGCTAGAAGCGTCAAGTTAAGCTCATGTTTTGTCAAGCCAACCCTTATTCCTCACTTCGAGGTTCCGAGTCTGCTCAAACCAAGGCTGTTTTGGGGTGTTCCAGATTCACCCTTTTGTCTCTGTTATGTAATGAATGTTTAAGACTTCTGACTGTACAGTTATGGTAAAGGGATTGGATCCCTAACCTGTATGTTATGTGTATCCGATATGTATATATGGTTATGGTTATGAATGTGGACTAGTCCATATAAGTCTTTTTCCATTCAGATTTTCACAGCTCATTGGACATCTTTTATTTACTGTTTGGCTTCCGCCTGCCCCTTACTCTGTACTATTGTCATTACTGTCAAGCAGGCCTTTGGTAATCACGGATTACTGGCCGGTTACGATGCTAAACCCATAGGGGCAGGTTTGGGTCGTGACAGCAACCTTCTCCGTCGTTTCCCGGACTAACTCTGGACCCAACATTGGTGCATCACCCACTTCGGCCCAACACATAGGAGATCTACATAGTCGACCATACAAGGCCTCAAACGGTGCCATGCCAATACTCGACTGGAAGCTATTATTATAGGCAAACTCCACTAAGGGCAAGTACTTCTCCCACGACCCCTTAAAGTCAAGAACACAACCTCGAAGCATATCCTCAAGGATTTGAATAGTATGCTCGGACTGCCCGTTAGTTTGAGAATGGTATGCAGTGCTAAAGGTCAACTTCATGCCCAAGGCACTCTATAGGCTTTGCCACAATCGAGCCATGAAACGTGGATCTCTATCCGAGACAATCATCACAGAGACCCTGTGCAACCTCATTATGTCCCTAATATATAGGTCGGCAAGATGATCTACCTAGTCACTCACATGCATAGGTATAAAGTGCGCTGACTTGGTCAACCAGTCAACTACCACCCAAATTGCATCACTACCCCCACTGAGTCCTCGGAAGTCCCACAACAAAATCCATCATGATATGCTCCCACTTTCACTCGGCTATAGGCAAGGGTTACAACAAACCTGATGCTCGACCTTCACTTATTTACAAGAAAGGCACCTCGACACAAGCAAGGCGTGAATGGTGAAACTTTCGGAGTACTTCCTCTCGGCAAGACTTTGGCACAAAAAGACGGTCACGGTATCTAATACTTGAATCAAGATACACATCCAAGCCTTTCTCCACCTTTCCACTGGAGATATTCTCTCAAAGGCATTTTACCACAAGGTCACCTTTCTATGCTTCTAATACTTGGTTCACAAGTGTAGGTTGGGCAACTACTGAAAACAAGGTTGTCGACTCAATGGATTCGCCGAGATGCAAGTCAAACTCACCAATAGCACCTAACATCTCCCATTTCCGAATGGCCATTCTAGTCACACTACTAATGGATTTCCTACTCAAGGCATTGGTCACAACATTGGCCACAACATTGGCCTTCCCCGGATGATAATGTAACTCAAAGTCGTATTCCTCTATGAACTCCATCTACCTCCTCTGCCTCAGATTCAAGTCTTTCTGTATAAACTGATATTTCAGACTCTTGTTATCAGAAAACACTTCAAACTTCTTACCATACAGATAATGCCTCTAAATCTTTAAGGCACAGATCACGTCGATAACTCTAGGTCATGAGTAGGGTAGTTTCTCTCATGTGTTTTCAATTGTCATGAGCCATAGACTATTACCTTCCATTCTTGCATCAAAGCACAACCCAAACCTTTCTGTGAAGCATCACAATACACCGAATAGCCTAAATCCCTCTCCGGAATAATCAAAACTGGTGCAGTAAGTCTAACCTTAAGCTCTTGAAAAAACTTCTCACAGGCCTCACTCCACCCAAATTTAATCCCTTTTCTTGTCAGTCTAGTCAATGGTGAAGCTAATCTAGAGAAATCCTTCACAAACTGACGGTAATACCCGGCCAACCCCAAGAAACTACGGATCTCGAAAGTATTCTTAGGTGATTCCCAATCTTGCACTGCCTCTATCTTAGATGAATCTACAATCCCCCCTTCCCCGGATACCACGTGGCCTAAGAACTTAACTTCTCTTAGTCAGAATTTGCATTTTCCAAACTTAGCACATAGTTTGTGGGCTCTAAGCAACTCAAGTACCACTCGCTAGTGTTCCTTGTGCTCCTCCTCAGAGGGTGAGTAAATCAAAATGTCGTCCACAAAGATGACCACAAAACGGTCTAGGAACTCTTGGAAGATCCGGTTTATTAAATTCATAAACATAGCTAGTGCATTGGTTAGCCCAAAGGGCATCACTAGGAACTCATAATGGCCATATTGTGTACGAAATGTCGTCTTCTGGATATCCTCCTCCCTTACTCTCAACTGGTGATAATCCGATCTCAGGTCTATCTTCGAGAAGCAAAAAGACCCCTTCAATTGATCAAAAAAATCATCTATATGAGGTATTGGGTACTTGTTCTTAACAGTTACTCGGTTCAACTTCCGGTAATCTATACAAAGTCGCAACACACTATCTTTCTTCTTGGCAAAAAGAGCTGGTGCTCCCTAAGGCGAGGTACTAGGGCGGATAAAACCCTTATCTAACAATTCCTAGAGTTGAATCTTCAACTCACTCAACTAGGTAGGTACAAATCTATACGGTGCCATAGAAATCGATGCCGTGCTAGACACTAAATCAATAGAGAACTCGATCTCTCGATGAGGTGGTAAACTAGTAAGATCCTTGGAAAAAACGTCCAGGTATTCACAAACCACCCTTGGCAACTCAACTCGGACTTCGTCACAGTCATTACCCAAGAAATTGGCAAGAAGACAACTAAATTCACTCTGCCCACGTGGATCATACACCGATGATAAGACTCTATCAACTTGGTCCCCCAAGAAATAAAAGCACTCACTGCACAGAGTACATACAGTAACCTTCTGACGGTAGTAATATATAACAGCCCAATATGATGACAACCAGTCCATTTGCCAAAATAATATCAAAACTAGACATGTCAATCAACACAAATGCAAAAAGAAGTCGGCAACTGGCAACCTTTATGTCACAACCTCGACACCTCTACTTCAAAATAACCTCACCACTAATAAGTGATTCTACACAGATATGAGATGCTAACCGAGCCAACTCTAACCCCAAAACCAATGCAAATGCAGACGAGATAAATGAATGGAAAGCACCTGTATCAATCAACACATTAGCAACTGAATTGCAAAACAAGAAGGTACCTCACACTACCAAAGGAGCTAGTACAAGATCTGGTGCAGTAACAGCATACACACGTCTTGTAGGCTTCTGTTCAACCTGTAGCGATCCCGATTTTGACCTGGTCAACTTTGGGGGTCGAGCTGCCCGGTCAGCTTGCCAAAAGCAAAAATGCAAAATGCATTCAAAATTGCTTATAGGAAAGTGTATTTCACGTTCAAGCGACCTTGTTATATCAGTCCGTAAATTAAGGTTTCAGGTCACTTTTTGCAGCCCCCCCTCTCTCTCTAAAGCTCTGCAAATTTCCAGGTCTAGAGCTTCTCTCTCTAGAAGTCATCTTCTCTCTTTGATTTCTCCAAATCCATTGGGATTTAGTCCTAAGTTCTTCACTAAAGCTAGTTATCACCTCCAGGGCTTCATTGTGTGCGGTGGAGATTGAGTTTCGACACTGTAGATTTTGGGGTTTCATCTCAAATTCTCTTCAAAACTTCAGGTAGGGATTTTCTACACTCTAATATGGTTTTTAGCTTAGTTATTTGCTATTGTGTATAGATGATGAGATTTGATTGTGGTTTGGACAAATCTAGGATTTGGGTGTGAAATGAAAAGAGGGGTTTTGATGAATATGAGGTAAACGAGTATGAGGCTTGAATATAAGATCATGTTGTGCCAAAATAGTTGATTTTGGTGTTTGGGTTGATATTTGGTGAAAGGGGGATTCTGCCCTAATTTTGATTAAATTATTATTTTGCATAAATAATTGGGATTAACATTGAAAACGTGAAATTGGAAAGTTGTGATTATAAATGGTGATATTGGATATGTATTATCTCACTTATGGAAGTTTTGAATAAACTATTTATTTTGATATTGAACATCTCTTTAGAAATAATTGCATTGGGCTATCGGTAGAGAATAGCTATGATTGTTGTAGAAATTACATGAAGATTAGGCGATTTAATGCTAATCCATTGTTGGTGTCATTGAATATGACCATGTTATAGATATATTGTATATGTATGTTTATTGAGAGGAGAAAAGGGATGTACTCTATATGTGATTATGTTTATAAATACATTGCATATGTATATTTGTTTGGGAGGAGAAAGGGGATGAACTCCATTTAAAGCAAGTTGGCCGGAGTGTCCTAGGTGAAAGACCCGAAATTTTATATATAAATGGGTGCCGATTCCTTCGGACGAAATATCCGTAAAATGGCAGGTTTGAAGTTGTGAGTTTTGCACAATTAGAAAATCATTGAGTTGTAGTCTTATTTTGATTGTTGAAAGATAACGAATTTAACTCACGAATTGAGTAGCATATATGAATTGGAAATGAAATTAAAGAAAAATGGAATAAGGTTGGTCTTAGTGGCATATGGATATGCAGGTCTTGTGGATGTTTCAGGATCGGTATTGTTTATGTACGTGATATTTATACCTTTGCTAAACTTTATAAATTGTGTTAGATTATTTCCACTGGGCTGTTGGCTCACCCTATATGGGAATACCATTTTCAGGTACAAGTGAGATGCTTCCTCCAAGGCAATAGCGTGGATGGAGTTTTGGGAAGTAAGAGCTTCTTAATTATGCCTTATGTGTGTATGTTTGTTATTTGTAAAGCCAAGGGCTTAAGATGTAATGAGCGAGACTCAATTTGTGTAACTAAGCAATGACTTGGAAACATGTAAGCCTACATGGCATTTAACTGGTTGTTAAATAATGAACTCTGATATATGAAAGTATGTTGTTTATCATATTTATTCCGCATATGAGTTATCTTTATTGTATTATTTTGGGGGCATGACATAACCTACTCACCCCTCGGAGCATAAGCCTGATGCACTGACTGAGCCGAAGAGGCTCCTTGATTGGCCCTCGAGGCCTGTGTTAACTATGCAGGTTGGTGGCTCTATGTCTGCCTTAAACTAGACGCACCAGGTGTGCTACCCAACTGAGGGCAAAACATCTTCATGTGCCCTACCTGCCTACACTAATAACAAGTGAGCGGTTGCCCTCTTTCCTGACTCTAGCTCTAAGAATGAGCCGAAGACGATGCAGACCGTTGCCCTCCTCCTTTCTGCGGGCAAGCTAGAGACTTGTGGCTCAACTGACCACATTTGAAACAAGTCTTGACCATCTCTCCCAGAACCAGAACTCGGTACTAGAAAAGTGGACCTCGATTGAGCTCCTTGGGACTGTTGTGGGTTAGAACCCCTCTGCCTCTTACTGTCTCCCTGAATATCCTGATTCCTCCTAGAGCCCCTCGTCCTCTCCACTTTCATTTGTATTACGGTCTCAAGATGAGTCGCCGCCTCCACAAGGCATCCATAATCCCTAATCATTGACCCGGTCACTTTGAACATTAGCCTGGTCCTTAATCTCTTCTTAAACTCTAAACAACGGCGCTTTTTAGTCACCAAGAGTTCTAGTGCAAACCTCGATGAGCTAGTAAATGTAGCCTCGAACTCGGCCACCGAAGTGTTCAACTGCACAAGCTTAGAGAACTGATCTCTCAATTTCTCCCTAACAGTGGGAGGAAAAGATTTATCCTGGAAGGCGCTGACAAAAACCTCCTAAGTCATTCCTATGTACGTAGAATGCGCCTACGCTCACACTTCTACCATTAACCAGCATCTTCCTTTAACTAGAAGGATACCAAGGTCACTATTGGCTGGTCGTTCTCGATGCCAAGCATCTCGAATGTTTTCACTATTTGCCCCAACCACTCATCTGCCTTTAGTGACTCCTTGGGATCACCCACAAACTCATGTCTCAACTTCTCCCTAATAGTGGGAGTAAAAAATTTATCCTGGAAGGCGCTGACAAAAGCCTTGCAAGTCATTCCTATGGGCCCACGGGCATACTTCCACCATTGACCTGTATCTCCCTTCAACTGGAAGGATGCCAAGGTCACTTTCAACTGTTCATCCTTGATGCCAAGCATCTCGAACGTTTTCACTATTTGATCTAGCCACTCATCTGCCTTTTAGTGGCTCCTTAGGATCACCCACAAACTCATCTGCCTTTAGTGGCTCCTTGGGATCACCCACAAACTCATCCGGATTGGACTTGAAAAACTCTCGCTTCAAGAAAGACGGCCCTGCCTCAGCTACTTGGTGTAGCTCGACTTTTTCGCGCCCCCTTTTGGAAGTTCAAAATAAGCCTTATAGTTCAGACTTCCGCGGTTCTAAATCTGATTTCACAAGTGTAATGTGAAATAGTTAATCACCAAAGAGTCCAAATCTGACAAATCTTTTGGAAAATCGATTTTGAATCAAATTGCCAAAAATGGACTGCTTTGTTAGATATAGAGTCGCTATCTAAATATTTTATTTTTAGAAAATTTAGGAAACCCATGACTCGCGCCAAAGGCCACGTGTCCGTCATCACCAAGATTGTCTTGGCTCAGGAACTTGGGTACAAGAGGGGAAGGTCATGAATTGAGTACCTCCACTAGACCGATCAAAGATCGGCCTTTACTAATTATGATATGAATCTTATCAACATTATATACTCTTATTTCGGTTATTAGCTAGTATTTACTATGTGATGCACATATCCACAAGTATAGACTTATTTGCAAGAATTAGAACATTTCGATTCATGTTTGTTTTGCAAATTTGTTTCGAAATATGTACCACTTGAAAAAGTGATCGCATATTTACATTGCTCAAATTATTCCAATTCAAGCAATAAGCCTTCATCCACAGGCACTCAAGCAGTTTATCATTTAAACACTTAGCCTCATGGCAAGTATGCTAGACATGTTAACATCAACACTCATGCAATTATGCTAAAGCGAGTAAAAAGCTCACCTAGTACTCCAAGCCAAAACAAACAAAAGAGTTAGAAAAATGCATGATTCCTAACTATGCGATATGACTAATGCAACATATGCGATATGCAATTAATAGGCTTGACTACTTAACATGGCATACTGATCAATTAAATAGCATGCGGTCTAAGCACGTATTCAAAGAAGTATTTAAACTAACAATGCAGTTAGAATGATGAACCGAGCCTCGGTGCATGCAATACAAATGAATGCAAACACAGAGTATGCTAAACAAAACATGATATCCCTAATCTAATCATCGTAAGCAGTTAAATAAAAGGGAGAAAGACGTGGGGTTAGAAGACATACACTTATTATATTGCGCTCTCACAAATGAAAGTCTGAATGAATAAACTAGCTAATTAACTAAAGATAAGCTAAGCTAATTAAGCTAACTATTACAAACCGAAATAAATAAACTAGCTAAGCTACTTAACTAATTATTATAACAACAAATGAATTAACTAACTATCTATTACAACACAACTAGTTAACTACTTTAACTAATTAAATAATTACAACATAAGTGCAATTAAAATAAGTAAATAAGCTAAACAATTAAGCACTATGCTAACTACTCTGCCTCGGGAAACGAGGGATATTCATGCGCATGCACGGTTTTCACCCGAAAACGCCATTGTTTTGCTTTCGGAGAGCCTCTGTTGCACAATAGAACACTTATACTGCTGCCCACTTCCAGAAGAACTTTACTTTGCCAAACAAACACACTGCTAAATTTTGCATCAGTGGCCGGCTAGCCATTGATGAGGACTGCCGGCCACCAGTGATGGTCGGCCAGCCACCTGCCGGCCACTGCTGCCCAGTTCTCCTTGTTGCAACAGAGGACAAACAGAGCATGCACAGGGTATTTTCAAGGGTTGTTTGCACAATTCACCCCTCCTTTTCATGAACAAATCAAAGGAGAAGTGAATTTAAGCCACAAACCACCAACTCAAGTAATGTCATTGTATGATGGCTTGTGAACCAAAGTGTGCAATTTCAATGAATGCAACAAAATAAGACACAAACCCCCTCTATTTCATGAGTTGATCAAGGGAAGTGGTGGCCTTGGAAACTTGAATCATTTCATTGCTAATAAGTATGAAATGCCTCAAGCTTCCATGTGTTCAATTAACGTCCGATTGAACACACCCAATTATTATCTTTCACCATTTTAGTCCCAAATTTAGTTACTCAATTTTAGATTATCATCCATCATTTAATCCATTAAGTCCAATGGTGAGTTTAAGTCCTCTAAATAGAAAGAAGGCTCAAACCAAAAGTTGTCTTAGGCATAAAAGAAACATCATACCGTTGGTAATGAACCCCTTAAAGGATTAAACCATTAAGCATGACATCTCAATCTCATGCTTTAAACAAATAAGTAGTTTGAACGATTTTCAAAAAAAAAATAAAAAGTCAAGAAATGAGGGAGGTTGCAGAGATTATTAGTGTTGCAAAAGAGTGAGAAAAGCATAAATAAATGCTATCAACTCAAACAAGGTGGTGTCTAAGGCCTAAAACACCAAACTTGTGAGGACAATTACACTACAAGTATGCAAAGCAAAGCTCAAATGCAACTATCAACCAAAAACAGTCCTAAAACAGGTCTAAAATAGCCCTAAAACATGCTGGAATTGAGCCAATAATAATTAGATTAATATTTTAAAATATGGCACAAACTAGGCTAGTAAGCAAGACACAAGGAGGGGATGTTAACCCCTCCAAATTTAGACTTCAAAACATTATTTTAGTCACTGAAAAAGCTCTGAAAAAGATAGTAAAAGGATGGGAAACACAGGGGCAAAGGTCTTCAAAACAAGATACAAATAAGGGTGAAGCACCCCCTAACCTTTAATGGCCTTAGGACCTAAGTTTCAGCCCAAAAATACAGAGGTTTTACAGCCCAAAAACACTTGAAAAACAGTAAGGAAAATAGTAGATAACTAAACAAAGAGGCAAAGCCTTATACCTTTTGAAGAAAAAAAGCAATTCAAGCAATAAACAAAGACAAACACACTCTCTAGAGCTCAAACCAAGCTCAAAGACACCTCAGCTCCAAGATGAGAAAATTTGGTTAAGGGTGTATAGGCAAAAGTTAAGGACTTGTAGGCTAAAGGGTAGAGATTTGGTAAAGAGAGAGAGAGAATTGTAAAGAGAAATGCAAGATTTTGCTCCAAAATTTTCTAATCTTTAAAACATGAAGGAAGGTCTCCTATATATAGAAAACCATGAGCCTTCCTAAAAAACATCCAACCTTATACGTGGGGGTAGATGTATGCATCTGTGCAAACAGTTGACACAACTGTCACAAAATATCTGTAAAAGAAACTGGTGGCTGGCAAGCCACATCAGTGGCCAGCAGCCCAAAAGTGATGGCCGGCAGGCCACCAAGGGTTGCAAGCTCGAAGAACTAAGGTTTGGTCCAAGAATGAGGCAACAAGGGTGCAAGGTTTGAAAGGCTCAAAGTTGTAGCATTTCGCTAAGGACTTCGAGCACTTGGCGAACATATAAACTCATCATCGGGTGTGCATGTGATGGCGTCCAAGTCGTAAGGGCTATAAAAAATGGGGTGTCTACAGTTGGGCCTGGATTTGATTATTAGCTCTAAGAATGTCCATAGATTCCAGCAATGCTCCGGCCATTTCGTAGGCTAAGGCACCTATGGTTTGTTGACCAATTGGTTCGGCCACATTGGCTTGACCAACCCCTTCTTCTTGCGCTAGAATATCATCTGATAAAGGCATTTCATGCCTCCTAGGCCTACCACGCCTACCACCACCCCGTTCAGGTCCTAACATCCTAATAAGGGTACACAAGAGATTAGCACATTTACAAATGTGCCGACGCTGACTCACTCGCGTCCTAATGCGGTGGATAACAGTAATTCACTCCACATAAGCATGTTGTTACATAAACACATACGAATTTCATTTCCGGATAATGATCGTTCTGCGGCGTTGCCAGAGTTCCAATTAGAAACAACAGTGATCAAGTACTTTTTTAATAGAACTTCTAGAAACTCGTAGACTCAATCAACATCCCAGAAACTAAATCTCATACCCATATAATCACATAATCATGATATCATGTAGGCACATTGTACACACTAAAGTCTCTATCAAACAAGACAAACCCATTATGGTAATAACCACTTCCTATGTACCCAAAGTATTCAAACCCCGTACGCTGTGATACTAAGTTGTAATGTCTCGAAATGATTACAATAATCCAACCACAATATCCAATATATGACAACAACAATAATAAGGTTATCTTCCATTAATTCAACATGATATACAAAAGAGAAACATATGCATCATACATTTATAAAGTCTAGCCCTGAATCTATAGTATATGTGGCCAATTAAAGGAGATGAAGGAAGATAAATAGATAAAAATGTCCTGAGGGCTTACATATTTCCAAGACGAGACTTGGTTACAACAAAAGTGGACTTTAAGTCCAATACAATTAAGTTTGCTATATATAACAAAAAAAAAAAAAAAATGCTCTTGCTCCAATCCTCCCAAACTACTGTTTTGGCGGAGGCATATCATCAGCACCTGAAATGTTTTTCCCACATAGGGTGAGCCAGAGCCCAGTAAAGATAATCTAACACAATATATGGATCTTGACAAAGATATAAGCATAGTAAGCACATACAATGCTCGTGATAAAATCATTTATAACTCCTGTACAAAATCATGCAATGTCGAACTCAAGTTTAATCCATGTTATCTCAATTCATGAGTTCTTTCCATTCTATTCAGACAACCAAGCTAAGGACACACTTAGTGGGTCTCTAATCAATACAATCATCATATAAAACACTTCCGTTTATCATTTTATGGATATTTCGTCCGTCAGAATCGGCGTCTATGTATATTTATAATTTTCAGGACTTTCACCCTGGACACTCTGGCCAAATTAATTCAATGAAGTACATCCTCTTTCTCCTCCCAAACATGGAGTACATCTCTTCTTTTCCCCCAAACATCACGTATGTGCAATGTATTTAAGATGTGACAAGGCTCAATATAAATGGATGATAAAATTAGTTTCAATTCACCTAATTCTCATATAATTTCTACAACAATCATAGTTATCCTCCACCGATATCCCAAAATAGATATTTCTAAACAGATATACAAATTTCATCAAAGATACACTTTTCTAAAATCTCAAAATGAGAGTGGTAATACATATCCAACTGCACCCTCATCATTATCATCATTTCAATTTCACAATTTCCATATCTATTCCATTTTCTCTTTACAATCTCAAGCATTCACTTTTTTAGGCAAAAACCTCTCTTTTACATTTTGATTTCAAATCCTAGGTTTTTTGACAAAAACCCCCAAAACAGCATAATCTTTTGGAATAGCAAATAGCTAAGGTAAAACCCATGGAAAAATGTAGAAAATCCCTACTTCAAATTTAGAAGAGGGAGAAAGAAGAAAAGCCTAAAAGTTGATGGTAACAAAATAACGATTTGCTCCGATTAAAACGAAACCCTTGACAAGCTCTACACATAATCTCAAAGGAGCAAGGTGAGGAGATGCTTCCAAGTGAGTAGATCTAAAGATCTTTGAGCGAAAAAGTGATTTTAGAAAGAGAGAGAGTGTGTGTGTGTGTCTCACGGTTTAGAGAGGGAAAAGAGAAGAAAAAGTGAAGAAAGTGTTAAGTAAGAGACCTATTTATAGTGCTAGGTCAAAGTGAAATAAAGTCCCAAAGTCAACCCAAAAGAACAAGTCAAAATCCCTAAGAATTAGGGCCCAAAACCGACTAAAAATCTAGAAAAAGAGTCATAGGGGTCGACTCCTGCAACGGTGGTGTCGACCCTTGAGAAGAAAAGCTGAGACAATTGTATTTGGCAGCAGGCAAGGTGTCGACACCTCCCAGACTAGTGTCGACACTAAATTTCAGCAAGCAAACCCCAAATTCTACAATAGACAAGGGTCGACACTTCCCAGACTAGTGTTGACTCCAAAGGCCAACAACAAAAGACAAGTGTCAACATCTCTAAGGTTGGTGTCGGCACTAAATTTCAGTAACTATTCCAAGAACACAGTAGCAAGATGGTGTCGACCCTTCCAATACTGGCGTCGACCTTTCCAATACTGGCGTCGACCCTTGGAGCTTAACAAAACAAAGATAAAGGGGCAGTGTCGACCCCAACTAGGGGTGGGCGCAGATCGGTTGCGGCCACGAAACCTTCAATCCGCCATCCGTCCGCCAAATTGGCGGATTGGTGAAAATCAATCCGCATCCGTTCGCCAATCCGGTGGATGCGGATTTGGCGAATTGGCGGATGAATGCGAATCGATTTGGCGGTTTGAAATTTTACAAATTTTCAACATACAAAAAAAAAAACTCCAGAAAAAATTCAATTAATATCACTGAAATTAAAAAAAAAAACCCAAGAAAAAGCCCAGAGGCTCTAACATGTTTTCAGTTGAAGACACTTTTGTTTTCTTTTCTTGATCATGTTTTGGGTGACACAGAGGCTCTAACAAATGTTCTTAAAAAAATGTAAACTAGTTACCACCCAAAAAAATGTAAACCAGTTGTTTGGGTAGTAAAACAGACCAAGTTACTCAAGCTTATATTTATGTTCCACTTGTTAAACACTTATTTAAAATTGAAAACAAGTTAAGTTGGGACATGTTTGGGATTGACTAGAAAGATAAATACACTAAACTTGAACATGTTTTTAAATCTCGTTAATTTTTCTAAGTAATCTCAAACAATTCATTACCCTTCTTGTTTAAACCAGTAAATTATGTCTCAATGTTTGAAAGAATGTTTAACCTTAAAATGTTTTGCCCATACTTCCACAGTCTCAATTAAAGTTAACTCAAGTATTAGAGATATTTTTCTGACATAAAAACTTCACTTTAAACCTATTCCTCCCTTTTAATATTGTCAAGATCAAGAAATTATTTACCAGTCAAATCCATATTATATCTCAACTTGATAATTATTGATTTATATAAGAAAATTTGTTACATTTATGTTAGTATTTTAAGAGATAATAGAAGTAAGAATAAAATAAAAGGCTGATAATAATAACAAAACAGATTGTTCAATCAATCTGGTTTAGAACTGGAATCAATCTGGTTTAGAACAGATTGTTCAATTAATCTGATAATAACAAAACAAATAATAAACCAAATTGAGATTCAGAAGAGATTGTTCCAAACCTCTCTGTGGTTTTCTCTCTGTATTCCTTTCTCTATAGAACCCTTAACACTGTGTATCAAGTTTGGAACAAAACAGATGATAATAGATTAGATAATAATCTGATAATAACAAAACAGATAATAATCTGATAATAACAAAACAATAAACCAAACCCTTAACTCTGGAACAAAACAAAATAATAATAATAGATTAGACTCTAAAAGATTAGAAGTTTAGAACTGGAACCAAAAAAAAAAAAAAATCAGTTAAGATTTAGAAGAAGAAGAAGAAGAAGAAGGAGAGAGAGAGAAATAGAGGTACCTCAGTAACTCAGTTACAGTCAGTGAGTGTAGTAGACTGTAGATCGATCAATCTAACCATCTATTTCGTTTTAGAACTGGAACAAAAAAAAAAACAAAAAAAAAAAAAACAGATTAGACTCAGATTAGAAGAAGAGAAGAAAAGAGAAGAAGAGGAAAACAGAGAGAGAGAGAGAGAGAGAGAGAGATACCTCAGTCAGTAAGTAGTGTAGATCGATCGTCCGTGTAGATCGATCGCCGACTATAGATGATCGCCGACACCGTGATGATCGGCCGACGATGGGTAGGGTAGAGAGAGAGAGAGAGAGAGAGAGAATGAGAATGGCTGGGCTGTCTGTCTTCGAAAATTAGGGCAAATGGAGGAGGATGCAAATCAGCAAGGAAAATGGGGGGAAATGAGGCATATATCAGCCGAAAATAAATAAAAAAGAGCCAATGGTGGTCGGGTCGGGTCGGGTCTGGTGGCTACAATGGCGGATTACCCGAACCCGAACCCGAAAATTGTCAAAAAATAGGCCCGCATCCGCCCACCATGTGGCACGCATCCGTCCGTTTGGGGTCGGGTCGGGTCGGGTTAGGTCGGTCGGGTAGGGCGGGTCGGTGGATCCGCTGCACAACCCTAACCCCAACAAGGGTAGCGTCGACCCCTGAAACCAAAACCAAATATGAAGAGAAAAGAACGACCATCACGAATATGGTTTTCCGGATTCAAAATAATAAATGGATTGGGTCTAAGTCCGAATCGCTATAGAAATAATAGGAATTCAAGTGAAATTTGAATCAAAATATAGAGGTTAAAAGTTTAATTTACCCATTATAAAATTTTTTAATTTATTTTTTTTATCAATTCGTATGTTATTCAATAATAGAATTAAAACTTCAATATATTGTTTAATAACAAAAATTTAAAAGTTAAATAGAATTCACATTAATGAAACGATAAAGGAAAAATTGCATAAAAGTGAAATCTTCATAAAATATTTACAAATTCATGAAAGATTTATAACTTTAATTATTAAAATTGATAAAGTTTACCATTGGTCTTAAATTTTTTTGAAACTTACACTAAAATTGCAATTTTCCAATGATAAATGTCATATCAATATGTAATTTTTTTATTTTTTAACTAGTTTCCTAAAACATGCTCTTTTCAGCTTGATCCCAATTCTAAATCCAAATTTAAATTTGTATAGTGTGAAATTTATATGCTGAATAAATTTAAATTATAAATTAATAATTTTAATAATTTATAGATAATTAAGTCTAAATTTATAATATTATTAATATAAATTGGGTCATTATTATGACCAAGGTGGTGCGGTCATGGACACTTAGAATTTCTTAATCAAGATCTGGTTTGATGGGCAAGCAGATTTCCTAAGTGGGTCCACCATGATATGATTGTGGGACCCATATCATACATAATACATAATGGAAAAAGTTCTTGATTAAAATATAAGAGAAATTTTAATTCAGTGTCAATGTTTAAAAAAAAATTATAAATAAATTATAAATCGCATATATTAATAATTAAATTATAATATTTTTATGAATTTATAATAAATTTTTGATACTCCACTAACAAGTAATATCGCTCATTATATATATATATATATATAATTGTTGACGCCATAAATATGCAATTTTTAATATTATTTATTAGTTATATAATTGCAGGACGTGTGGCATCCTCCTACTCATTTAGAGGTTATGAGAAGTTATGAAATGTGAAAAAATGATGGAGAATAAAGTGGAGAACATGGAGCATGAAGTAGAGGTTAAAGGAAGTTATGGAAGATCATATAGTATGAAATAGAGGAGGTGGAAGAGTGGGTAGGTTTAGGTAGTTTTTTCCTACAAATGTTTGCCTATAAATAGCCATTCATGGCTGTGTGGGTTAATTTCCGACCACACTGCCCCTCTTAGTGATCAGTTGGTGAGCACCGGCAGAATAGATGGCTTCTAGATAACCTGCAACAGAAAGAGAAGAATCCCGCGGTGGTTCGCCACCCGGGGGTACTCCGACGATCAAGTCAGTACTCAATATCTCTCAAAGATAATTCAACTATTCAACTCACAAGCTTGAGTATCAAAAAGCATACCTTAGACCCATGGGGGTGCCTTTCTTTTATAGCCAATACAATCCTAGTCCCAATAGGAGCCTGGCCCTAATGGACTTAGGATTATTGCTAATCTGGGACTCCCAGTGGGATTAGGATAAACTCTCTAAGAGTTCTATCTTTACCCAAACTGAAGCCTTCTCCCAATCTAGGACTCTTGTCCATATCTAGGTTGAGTTCCCTCTTTATTCTAGGACTCTTGCCCCTCATCCGCTTATCTCGGATTCCGATATCTTCGGAGGTAACCTCGGCCTATCCGAGATGACCTCGGCATAACAACCAGGACACGTGGCACCTCGGCTGACACGTCGACGTCACCTTGCCACGTGTTGGTACTCAGAAAATATATCCCCACAACTGCCCCCTAGGTTCTATTACCTCGGCATTCTGAGGTGATGGAACCTACATTGTTCGTTCATCTATACCCCTCTGTCCGAGATCAAACTCGCCGACCTCAAAGTTTCCTGGACTTTACTGTCCACTTCTGTCAAGTATCAAGCTTCATGCTTTCCAAGCTATTCGAGATCACACCTCCTGGCCGAGATTTCTGGTTTCATTAATTCATAAACTCCAAGAGCTTTGCAACTGGTCCATTCACATTTTCAGGTGGGCTCTTGATTTCCAGTCATCTATTTGACTCTGGCGATCTTCATATCGGTGTTCATTTCTCTTGGTAGGCTCATAAATTCCTTATTTGTTATTAAGCTCAATCTTTCATAACTCTTTCGAATATGTTTACTTGCCATCTGTTGCCTTCTATTTCGATTTGTTTTACTGTTTGAATGCCTGGCACTGTTCTCGCCATATCTACTTTCTGTTGCTAGCATCATGCCTGGGTCATTACTTTCTTGTTCTTCACATACTTTACTTAGTGCCTGTGCACTTGGCTTTATTCATGAACTTTGTTGTCTTCTTGATTCTGAATTTTCTCTTCCTAGCTCTTTTCTTCAAATCCGCCATTGTTCCAAGCTTTCAAGCTCTGCAACTGTCTTCGTTCCTCTCCTCCGGTGAAGTTTATGTCATTCTGTTACTTTCGCATCCGTCGTCAGACTCTGGCAATTCTCATTCCGACTTCCCTCTTTCTGGTAAGTCACTGTTCCTCCTAGTTTTATTTCTTGTTCCTTTCCAAGAAGTTCTGCTTTATTGTTAACCACCATTGCTATTTTACCCGGTGTTTCCAAATCATCTTCTTGAATATACATTGTTTACACATCTGTTGATTTCTGCCACTGTTCTTGGCTTGACACACCTGTGCAATCTTTTTGTCTTGATTTCTTGATAACTTCATCACCATTTTTGATTTACGAATTACATTCTGTTTCTGTTTTCTGTGTCTTTTTCCAAATTCTTGCTTTCAATCCTTGCCTTCAAACTCTGAGGTGCCAATTGCCGAGAAGAGCTTTGATCAAACTCTTCGGGAGATCGATGCTGAGCTTGAGGCCGAGAAGGCTGCTGAGAAGTTCTTTCCAACTATCTTCTGGGGGTGAGACAGAATCTGCCGCTGATGCCGAGTAGTTTGCTTCCTTCTTGGAATTGATGCCGAGATAATGGTAAAGAAGCTCCTCCAATTGACTGCCGAGGCTAAACCATCGTCGTTCGTCGAAATAGATCAGTCCGACGTTCTTGCTTTCATCATCTCAGTTCTTTAAGGTCTTCATTTTTGTACTTGCCTTCTTTTATACATGTTTCATATTTCCCAACTTTCTCAGCTCTTAACAAGCTAGTTGCTTAATCGAAATCAATCTTGTAAATTGCTCAAAAATTTCAACAAGTATTAATATTCCTTGCTCCTTGATTATCATTCATTCCCCCTGCACCTTCTCTCTGCCCCCTAATGTGAACATAAATTACACTTAGGATCACATTAGGGAAGTTGGCTTTGTGCCGTAGTCACAGACCCGATGTGTTCTTCTTTCGCCGATGTATTAAAACTTCTGGTATTTAATTCACCCCTTTAGACCCTCTTTTTTTTGGCCTTTGCAAACTATCATCGCTGTTTCTTGAAGCATTTATTTCTTTCACAATTCTGGTCACCACTTCTGGTGTGCACTTAGTGGCTCTGTTCTAACCAAAATGACGTTTGACTCCGACGAATCTTTTGCCGACATTTAACTTTGTGCACTCTTTAACTTGTAAATTCTCTCAGAATTTCAACAAGTGTTAAACATCATTTTGTTTTAACTTCGGTTTAAACATCATCTCGGCTTAACTTCGGTTAAGCATCATCTCCGTTTAACTTCGGTTAAACATCATCTCGGCTTAACTTCGGTTAAGCATCATCTCAGTTTAACTTCGATTAAACATCATCTCGGCTTAACTTCGGTTAAGCATCATCTCAGTTTAACTTCGGTTAAACATCATCTCGGCTTCACTTCGGTTAAGCATCATCTCAGTTTAACTTCGGTTAAACATCATCTCGGCTTAACTTCGGTTAAGCATCATTTCCGTTTAACTTCGGTTAAACATCATCTCGGCTTAACTTCGGTTAAGCATCATTGCAGTTTGTACTCTTGTACCTTGTTGCTTCTTTGGACAGTATAAGTTTCTTTTCATGGCCGATGTGCCTCTTGTTTCTGTTGAATGCTTTATCTTTCTTTGAATGCTTGTACCTTTGTCTTCTCTATATGATTCTATACTTAGAATATATACTCTTCATACTTCTTTCTTCTTTATGCAATCTTCTCGAGATTATATACCTCGAGTAAAATAACTGTAAACTTTACTTCGGCAAGATACTGACCTGCAATCTTTTCATCAATTTCAACAAGTATAAAACATATACTATTCAATGTTAACTTTGCAAACTTTTCTCAACGAGTGTTCAAACAATATTCTCAGTCTGACCTACTTGTAAATTGCTACAAATTTCAACAAGGATTAACATAAACAATAAACTTTACTCAAGTTATAACAAGTGTTAAAGAATGATCTACTTGTAAATTGCTACAAATTTCAACAAGGGTTTAGCTTTACCTCAACCTGTAAATTGCTGCAAATTTCAACAGATGGTCATACGTCGGCTTAACTTCAACTTGTAAATTGCTACAAATTTCAACAAGTGTTAAGCAATGATCTTTGGCTCAACCACCTCGTGGATTTCTATAAGTCTGTAAGCAATAGCATCGGCTTCACCTCGACTTGTAAATTGCTACAAATTTCAACAAGCGAGGAGAATAGTAATCTCGGCTTAACTTCCACTTGTAAATTGCTACAAATTTCAACAAGCGAAGCTAAGGAACCATCTCGGCTTAACTTCAACTTGTAAATTGCTACAAATTTCAACAAGCGAGGAGAAACAGTAATCTCGGCTTAACTTCCACTTGTAAATTGCTACAAATTTCAACAAGCGAAGCTAAGGAACCATCTCGGCTTAACTTCAACTTGTAAATTGCTACAAATTTCAACAAGCGAAGAGAAACAGTAATCTCGGCTTAACTTCAACTTGTAAATTGCTACAAATTTTAACAAGTGAAGCTAAGGAACCAGCTCAGCTTAACTTCAACTTGTAAATTGCTACAAATTTCAACAAGTGAAGTTAAGGAACCATCTCAGCTTAAATTCAACTTGTAAATTGCTACAAATTTCAACAAGTGAAGATAAGGAATAATCTCAGCTTAACTTCAACTTGTAAATTGCTACAAATTTCAACAAGTGAAGTTAAGGAACCATCTCAGCTTAAATTCAACTTGTAAATTGCTACAAATTTCAACAAGCGAAGTTAAGGAACACTTTCAGTTTAACTTCGGTTAAACATCTTCTCGGCTTAACTTCGGTTAAGCATCATCTTGGTTTAACTTCGGTTAAACATCTTCTCGGCTTAACTTCGGTTAAGCATCATCTGGGATTCAAGCCGGGGTTCTCAACCCGGCCAACTTTAGTCTGATCTTGTGTGTTTTCTTTTTATCTTCTGGGATCTTAGATCTGCTCGCTGTGCTCTTCTCTTCTCGGACTTAAGTGTCGAGATCTTATCTTCTTAGATCTGCTCACTCGGTTTGAGCTCTTCTTTTCTCGGGCCTACTCATCTAGGCCGAGATCATGTCTTCTAAGATCCGGGATCTGGAGTCTGGGATCTGCTCACTTAGGCTGAGCTCTCGTCTTCTCGGGCCTACTCATCTTGGCCGAGATGATGTATTCTTGGATCTGGGATCTGGAATCCAGGATCTGCTCACTTAGGCTGAGCTCTTCTATACTTGAATGTCATCTCCTTGGGAGTGCTCATGCCCCCTGTCTTTGCATCCATTCTGGAAGGGTCTTCGTTCATCCGCAGGTATTTATCCTTCCATACCTGGAGGTCATCTTTATTGTAGTATCCGCTTCGATCTGTTGTCTTTGATGCGTCACCTTCCTGGCCGGCGTCTTTCACTCCGTGACTCTGGTCACGAGTTTCTGTGTTGCGGTCGTTCCCTTCAGCGTCGAGGTCGATAGGTCTCCCACTCCCAGCAGGAGTGTTTGTCTTCAATCTGATCCTTCTGTCCATCACTGGCCATCTATTCTTCTTTCTTTCCCACAGACGGCGCCAAATTGTGTGGGTTAATTTCCGACCACACTGCCCCTCTTAGTGATCAGTTGGTGAGCACCGGCAGAATAGATGGCTTCTAGATAACCTGCAACAGAAAGAGAAGAATCCCGCGGTGGTTCGCCACCCGGGGGTACTCCGACGATCAAGTCAGTACTCAATATCTCTCAAAGATAATTCAACTATTCAACTCACAAGCTTGAGTATCAAAAAGCATACCTTAGACCCATGGGGGTGCCTCTCTTTTATAGCCAATACAATCCTAGTCCCAATAGGAGCCTGGCCCTAATGGACTTAGGATTATTGCTAATCTGGGACTCCCAGTGGGATTAGGATAAACTCTCTAAGAGTTCTATCTTTACCCAAACTGAAGTCTTCTCCCAATCTAGGACTCTTGTCCATATCTAGGTTGAGTTCCCTCTTTATTCTAGGACTCTTGCCCCTCATCCGCTTATCTCGGATTCCGATATCTTCGGAGGTAACCTCGGCCTATCCGAGATGACCTCGGCATAACAACCAGGACACGTGGCACCTCGGCTGACACGTCGGCGTCACCTTGCCACGTGTTGGTACTCAGAAAATATATCCCCACAATGGCTATATTGTAATGGATCCAGAATTAAAAATCAAAGACAATTGATTTTAATATTTCTTATCATTTTCCTTATCTTAGGAGTAGTTTAACATAGATTTATATTTCAAAGCATTTATTTTCAATCTTTCATTTTCAAAGCATTTTATGCACTTCCTTTTCAAAGCATAGAAGTAGAGGTAAATAATTATTACTTTGATTGTTCACTCAATCGTCTTTCTCCGTCTCCCTCATTCTTCTTTTAAATTTTCTTTTATTTATACTTGGCAATTTTGAAGTTCTCTTTGTTGAGACAAAAGAACCGTTAACACAATCGCTTGATATTTAGCTTGAATTTAATCTGTAAGGATTTTTCAATCCTTACTGGTACGCTCGCATTTATAGTATTTTCTTTCGTAGGAAAAATAAGCCAACAATTTTTGGCACGCCCAGTGGAACGTCAAGTATAAGAAATGAAAAATGAATTGGATTTGTCCATTTCAAATAACCTAGATGAAATCTATTGGCGTAAAATTTTGGATTTTCAAGAAGAGATCCATTTTCTTGATGAAATAAACTTGCATCCCTTACAATATTATTTGGTGGAAGAAAAAAGACACCATTTAATTGGAGAAATTCATCAACTTGATATGAAAATTCGCCAATGAAATGATGAGTTATCAACCCTCACTACCAAGTCTTTAACTGAGGCTTTAATGGCCAGAATTGGTGAATTTTTTTAGAATTTTTCCATGGTTAAAAATAGTAAAAGCAAAGAGTTGATTTCATCAATAGCTCGAGGGATTCAAGAGCCCATTTTTAAAGAGCCAAATTATGAAATTAACATAATGAAAGAGCATGTTCTTGAGCCAAATTTGGCTAAGAATGATGCTCCATGCATGGCTCGGGGGGTCCAAAAACTAATTTTTAGAGAGTCAAGTCATAAAAATAACATATTTATGAGTGATTTTCATAAGCCATTAATGGCTAACATGGAAAAACAACCCAATTTGCCAAATAATTATGAAAATCAATTCAGCAAAAGTCATGTTTTTAAAACAAATATGGTCAAGAATAATGAACAAGCCACTGTTCACGAATTCGAAATTTTTGATATTTTTCAAAGTGTCAAAAAGTATGAATTTTCATGATCACACTATACCATGACTTTTGTTATTCGAAATCCATTTTGGATTTGTGGATCACATCAAACGTTGACTTTGATGGAATGGCTAACAAATAATATTTCATTATTGCAATATATTGAGCCAAAAATATGATTATTAGTTGATCCATAAAACCATCACCATTTGGTTTTGTGGTTACCTTCGAAACATGTCTCAAGATACTTCAAAGCTTGTTATTCATTGAAATATCATTTTATAGCCATTAATGGCTAATTAAAATGCCAAACTAATTTCATAGTAATCCAACTCTTTGGATTTGTTTTGAAGAGATGTCATGAGCATTTTTTAAGGACAACTTTGATCCTTTAGTAACATATGTGACTTTCGAATAGTGGTTTTGTTATCAATAAACACCTTCGAAATGTAACATGGGACGAGAAAACTTTCGAAATGTGTACCTCCCTTCAAATATATGTTAGATGGCAATTAATTAATTGTCGAGTAATGCCTATTTTTGGCATGATAATTAGTGGCTTTACTGATAACCATTTTTATAGCCATTTGTTACATGAAAATATAACTAGTATTCTACAAAAGTTGATTCGAAGAACAACGATTTTGGTGTCTTTGGAGAATTAATAATTGGTTCGAAGCACAAAATTAATATTTTCATTAATTATGTGTGAACTAGAAAATACAAAATTTGAATAACCACAATGTTGGCCAAAAGTTGCTTCGAAGGCCCATTTGCCATAATTTTGTAAGTTTCGAAGCATTCCATCTTGCATTAACAGCTTCGAAGAAACAATAATGGTGGTTGTGAACCTTCGAAGCTTTGTCGAGTATTTCCAAGGATGTAATTCGTCCTTTGTCGGTACTTTCGACCTTTGAAGGATGATTTTGGTCTTCTATACCACCTTCGAAGCTTGTTACTAGTCCATAATAGCTAGCATGTGTAATAGCTTGTTAAGGTAAATCATGTTTGAATATTGGCTTTGCCTTAAAAATATGAGGTTCTGAATGATTTTAGGTGCAAGCAACATCAACCTACTTTAAGTGTTTGAAATACGAGTAAAATAAAATTATTTAATTTCCTTGAACGGATTGATGCTGATTCAAAGTACATATATAATATCCCTTCAAGGCATATATATAATTCGAGACATCTAGTCATAATTTCATACTCATTCGAGGCACTTTATTGGTGCTATTATATCATTCGAAGCACTTTGTTGATATTTTTCGAAGCACTTTATTGCTTAGATTAGTCATGTGCTTGGTTCGACCCTTCAAAAATTCAAGTAAACAATAATATATCTAACTATTCATAAAATGAACCATTAGAATCGTAAATGTGAAGTGTAGGTTTATATTTTTGGGCAAACTTCACTTTATCTCTTTATGGTTTAAGCCGGGTGTGAATAACCCCCCTTACGTTCGAATATTACCACATAACCTCCCTATGGTTAATGGGTTGATGTGCACAGTTAGTATTTTCATCTAATCTAACAGGTCGTACATGACACGTGTCTAATATGCAAATGAGCATGGAAAGATGATTTTTCCTCCAAATTAAACGACTAAAATACCCTTATCTTCATCATCAATTTCCAAAACATACCCTCATCTTCATCATCAATATCCAGATCTTCATTTTTCAAAACATAACGCATCTCTCTCTGTTTCTTCAATCATATACACAAATTCATATATATATATATATATATTTGTGATCTTCCATGAATCAATAAAATTAATTGAAATTAAAACTATTTCTTCAATCATCCAAATTTGGTTTTCTCGGCCACCAAACAAAGGAAAAGAAGGAGACCAATTAAAATATCCAAGTTCATAGTCCAATCAGGACCGATTAAAAGGTTGCTCGCCACCTTCTCGACTCAAACAGTTGCCGAAGAAGAAGAAGAAAACGATGAAAAAGACGATGATGAATAAGAACAGTTGTCCCAAATGTCTCTATTGATATTGAGTGGTCTAGAGGACAGAGGACCCCTCTGTGGCTATTATTGTCTGTAGCTTCCTTAAGGTGGGTTTCTGATCTGTTTGGTTTCTGGGTTTTTGTTTTCTTGGTCTGGTTCTCAAATCTTTATATGGGTTTGTTTTAGTTCTTCAATTTTGGCCTGTTTTTGCTTGGGTTTTGTGTTTCCTTATCTGGGTATGTTTTAGTTCTTAAATTCCGTGGTTTATTGAGATTAGTGATTTTTATTGCTGGGTTTTTGTTTTCTTGATTTAGCTAGGGTTTGGCACAAAATTAAATTTTTGGGTATGTTTAAAACATTGAAAAGACAATGTTGTAGCTAATCACAAATATATATATATATATATATGAATTTGCGTATATGATTGAAGAAAGAGACAAATGTATGTTTTGAGTGAGAAATACTAAACAAAGATTATATATACAAGGGCCAAATAGTCTTTTTACTTCTGATGTTAATTGTGTTAACTGTGTACATCAACCCATTAACCACATGAAGGTTATGTGGTAATATTCGAACGTCAAGGGGGTAATCCGCACTTGGCCCAAACCATAAGGGGTAAAGTGAAGTTTGCCTTACATTTTTTTACTAATTCTTTTTTTTTTTTTTTTGTGTGTGTGTGGATATATGTTTAAATTGTGTTTAGATCGTGAATTTAGACAAGAATTTAAATAAAAAATGAGAGAAAGTATAAATGAAATATATATATTTTTTATTTTTTAAAATTTTATTTTATTTTCTAAATTTATAATCCAAATATAACGTCAATAAATTTTATCCATAGATAAAATTTTGAATACTTTTTTAGTATGTGGTTTTATAGATCTCTTAATAAGTTAACAAAGATAAGTCAACATTTTTCACAAACCAACCTTGTTTTGGAGCATTATGGGCAATGCACCATAGATGATTCGGATTTGAGTCAACATGTCTCTCATCCATTACATTTTATGTAGTGCAATTTATAGTGCTTTAACATAAACGAGCAATGTTATAAATGACCTCATTTTTGTATATCAACTCAAGTCTGAATGAAAACATTAAAAAGAACCTAGTAAAAATTAAAATGATGTCATTTTTAACTTAAAAATTTTAGCTCTTGATTTATCTGTTTTTTGATATGATGAGTTATCATTCAAATTCTGTTTATTTTCAGATATGAATAGTGAGATTGGACTAATAGTGAGGTGATACTTATAAAAATAATGTTTGTTATGAAAATCTGTCATGGGATTAACAGTTCTATAAGACTTTGAAACATCTCAAAGGAGGGACTAGCAATCCCTTGAAGGAGGTGGTATTCAAATTCAATTACATTAGATTAGAGGTGAATGACTATTTTGTCTCTTAGTTTACAAAAATAACAAAATCTGAGAATTTTATGTAATCTCATATATTTAAAATATTGAGATTAGCTTGGAAAAAAAAAAAAAATTATCCTCTTGTGGCCTTACCTAATTTATTAGCTTGAAAAATAATTTAATATAAAAATAATTTTTAATATTAAAATATAATAGTATAATAATATATTTATACCAAAAAGTATATATATAATATAGTACCCCGAAAAATATATAAAATACTAGGGGTATTTATAGAATTTCAAATAGTTATTTTCATCATAAAATGACAAAATAAATAGGGTAAACTACCAATAGGTCTTATTTTGGAGACTTATTACCCAATAGGTCCTACTTTGGAGACTTAATACCCATTAAGTCCTATTTGATAAATTTATTAAGTGATAAAGATAAATTTATCAGTCTTTTTTTTTATGAATAAATTTATAGTGATAAATTTATCAGTCTTTTTGTTTTTATGAATAAATTTTTAGTGATAAATTTATCACTCTCTTATTTTTATAGTGTTAAATTTATTAGTTAGGACCTGTAGGTAAATAAGTCTAGTGAATAGGACTAATTGGTAAGTACCCCAAATAAATAAGAATTCTTACTAGTCCAGTGATTATAAAATAAACACAAATTTTCTTAATCCTTTCACTCAATCCTACCATATTACTAATATCTTCATTAACAATTACCTCACCTAACCTAACTCTAAAAATAAACAGGCCCTCAAACATTTTAAATTTCAAAGTGTACATATCCAAATTCCATAAGATGTCACACTGTTCCAAACTATTGAATAATTAACCGTGAATCATGCAAGTTCCTCTTTATTAGTCGCTCACTCCCAATGTGGAGAACACAAGTCCCTCGTGAGTTCTATATAATAATAAGGGTTAGACTTCTCTCTAGTATGATATCAAATTGGAGTGTATTGTTAAACTTGTGAGAGCTTATCATGGATCCTATTTCAATTATTTAAACTGTTTAATGTATAGAAATTACCGAGTATTTAATCTCTGCAAGAAATCACGTTAATCGGATATCGATAATCACTTGATCAAATCATATTTCTGTCAACGATAAATATGATTTAAAAAAAATATTGACAAAAATCTGATCTGATCAAGTAGTTATCGATATCCGATCAACGTGATTTTTGGCATGAATGAAATAATCGACAACTCTACATATTAAATAGTTCGGATTATTAAAATAAAATTCATGGTAAGCCTCATGAGTTCGATTAGTACGGTTTAATCTACTGTGTGAACTGATGAGAATCTAATTCCTAATAATAATATCTTATAGTCATTTGGACCATCCTACCTATAAAATAAAACTTTCTAATAGCATAGGCTCATGTAACAATTATCTTCTTTATTTTTTTATTTTTTTAAAATTTTTTCAAATATATTTTTCTTGTTCATATTGTGCCTTTAACCTTCATAACTCATGGGATTATCATATAACAATAATGTTAAAATTTAAGAATTCATATAAAGGAAAAATTTAAAAAGAAAAATAGTATGTAATATAAATTCAACTCTTGTAAGTTGAAAGTTACACTTGAAATAAATTTAAATCACATAATATTTCTTGTGTCGGTGTTATTGGTCTCTAATGCTATGATTATCTGCATAGCTATTAACAAGTTTCAATTAATTATTATAAGAAATTGAAAGTGACAATAATATATATATATTAGATTACTGATGACAAAATCGTGATCTAAAAGAAAAAATATATATATATATATAGATTAAAGGGTTAGGTATTTGAAAAGAAATAAATAATTGTACTTTTTTATTATTTTAATAAGAAGAAAATAAAATAAAATAAAATAAAAAGTTAGGGTAATTATGTCTTCATTTGAAAGAGTTAATTTAACCTTATTTTTTTTACTTTTTTGGCAAATTTAACCTAGCTAAATTAAGGCCAAGTTTGGGAAGACTAAATAAGTGTACTTTTTGACTTTTTATGAAATATAGGTTGGATTTGGGTTGGGTTTGAAGTGATGTGTTAGAGAGGTGATGTGACTTAAATAAGATGATTAAATAGGATAATAACTTTTTGACTTTTTTTGAGGATGCCAAACTTGGCCTAACTTTGTTTTGGAAGAACTTTTAACTTTTTTTATTTGGATGTGATGATTGTGAAAGAAAAAGTGAAATGATTATAGTTTAAATGTGACATTTTATCTTATTGACTTATTTAACCTATTTTATTTTTTTGTATTTATTTAGTCAATTTAACTCTTGCCAAATGAGATTTATGTTTTGTTTACTATTTTTTAAGGAGGCAGATGGTGTTGTTTGCACATGGGACTCATCACAAATCTTGTTTGGATGATCTAAATTGTTAATTTTATTGGACACTATGTATTAAATTCACATAAAAAATTAAGTCCATTAGATAACAAGTGCTCTCATGACACTTGTTAATATTGAGAAAGTGATAAAAAGTGTAACCCATTTATGAACAAGCTATTTTAGTATTTTTTTGATTTTTTAAAAAAAGATATGCAGAAAAGTAAAGAAAGTGTTATAATGATTTTTTAGCTTTTTAACTAAAACATATAGTTATCAAATGAGTTACTTAAATAGATGGGAATAAAAAAAAAAATTTGATTGATGTGTAAAATGTAAGAAGAAAGAGGAGAGAGAAGAGAAAAAAATAATTGATTGATTAATTAATAAAAAAAGATAGAAAATTAAAAAATTAAAAATTAATAAATCAAATTTCAATGTTAATTTAAAAACTAAGAAGCGCTTATCCTCGTTTCGTTTATTTTCTCACTAAAATGCCGCAAGCCAAACAGACTATTAGCTCTGTTTGGCGAGACTCTTCTCTCCCTGTGTCTTTCACTTTTCATTCTACTAGCGATAATTCGTGCGATATACGAAAAAACAAACTATATACATTTTGAGTGACAAATAAATTATTTTAATCTTAAATTATGTTTTAATAGTGGTAAGTTATGATATTAGGCCATCTTGGTAGATGTTGACAATAATTAATCTACAAAATTTCAAAATAAAATTTGATATGCATAAAAAATTATTAATTATAAAGATTCTTGGGGATAATAGTATCACAATCATTTGATAAAATAAATAACTTGTATCAAACTGTAGTGTCATGCAGAAAAAAACAAAAATAAAAACAAAACAAAGCATTAAAATAGAGAAATTTTATAAACTTAAAAAAGTTAGTATAAACTTAATTAGACTTTTAAATCAGTGATTTATATTATTATTCTGGAACCAAATTATGATTAATCCTCAACTTTTAATTATAATTTCTAAGTAATTTTTAAAAAATTTTAATCTAAGTTTGTTACCCGATTCATAAAAAGAACTTCTCAAACAAATCGTTAATTGATCCTAACTCTCTATTTTTGATATCCTCTATCAATGACACATGCTTATCATATCAAAAGCATAAATCCTTCTCCATAACATGAATAATACTTTCATAGTTCCTACAACATTTAAAAAAAAAAAAAAAAATCAAGATAAGAATTTCAGAGGATTATAAAAATTATATAAGAAAATAGTTTAATCAATTTTATTTATAAAAAAAAAATGATGACAAATTATTTAAATTGTACTTGAAGAAATATAACAAATGATAGCTTTAATCATTATATACCAACAAAAAAATTATATCGGTTACTCAACAAAAAAATGGCTGAATGTAACTAAAGTCATGGATATTGAATTAAATCATATGGATTCTAAATTGATAATATAATCTAGCAAATCAGCTAATGATATCATAGAGGTATCGACAAATATGTAGTATTTTCTACCATCGTGTATCGTGTATCATGTTCATTAATATCATATATCATATGAAAGTTTTACTTGTCTCAATCCTTCAATAAAATAAGCACCAAGAAAACAAATTTGATAAGAAATTGATTCCAAACTTTATTATTAAAAAAAAAATTCAAAGAAAGAATTTAGAGATGGGATTGAAGTATTAAAAAAAATTTCAAAGAGAGAATTTAGAGATGAGATTGAAGAAATACTATAACAAATGATAGTCTTATAAAAAATAAAAAAGAAAAAAGAAAAAACACAGAAATGATCTAATGTAACCTATTTTTAATAATTGAAACAAAGAATATCAAATTGTTACCTTGGATGAATGCAGTGACGAAAATTAATATTATCAGATTTTTGTTCTACCTCCTCATATGCAGTTTTTATTATTTCATTATTAATATTCTTCTTATCTAGAGCCAACCAATTTATATATATATATGTATATATTTATCACTTGGTAGATAATAACAAATAATAAAAATTATGAGGAGAAGGTTAAGAATTTAAGAGGATATAAGAAGTTATAGATAAGGGCATTTCACAAGATAAAAAATTCGAAATAAAAAACGATAATATGTGATAGAAGGAGAAAAAAATATGAGTAAATAAAAATAAAGATTTAGATAGATATGTTTTTGATAGATACACATTAACAAATCATATCTTTATCTAAATTTATTATTTTAAATTTTCATAAATCAATTAGTTAATCTTTATCTTTATCTATAGACCACGAAATTAATTTTTATAAATTATTTATCAATTCTTATATGTTTACTTATCTATAAGTAATGAAATTAGCTTTTTTAAGATAATTTTT
Source organism: Camellia granthamiana (assembly GCA_036172215.1). NCBI lineage: Eukaryota > Viridiplantae > Streptophyta > Magnoliopsida > Ericales > Theaceae > Camellia > Camellia granthamiana. Next base: position 5,024,163 of record CM069908.1, on the reverse strand, counting down.
AAAATTTTTATCTTTATCTATAGGTCATGAAATAAATTTTTATAAATTATTTATGATTTTTTACATGTTTATCTATAATGAAATTAACGAAAGTACAAAATGAAGGGCAAAAAACAGGAGTAATTTCATTTTTTTAAAATCAATTTTTTAACCTTTATCTTTATCTGTAGGCCACGAAATTAATTTTTATAAATTATTTATTAATTTTTATATGTTTATTTATGGGAAGAAATTTTAAATTATTCATAAGTTATGAAATTAATTTTTTTAAATTAATTATTTAATTTTTATCTTTATTCGTAGACTATGAAATTAATTTTCATAAATTATTTATCAGTTTTTATATGTTTGTCTATATGGAAGAATTTCGAAATTCAAGTTTTTATCCACAAGTCATGAAACTGATTTTTATTTTAATTAATCAAATAAATAGAAAATAGAAGAAAATATAAAACATGAAAAACAATCAAAAAGGTTTCCACGCATGAAAAAGAGAATTTTGAAATTATGAGAATTTAAAAATGAATATTTGGTGGCTATTGACAAAATAATTACAGGTCTCGTTTAAAAAAATATTATTTTAATAATTTTTTAATATTTTATAAAAAATATATAAAAAAATAAAAAATTAATATGAAAAATTATAATAATTTTTTTTTAGTTTTTTATTAAAATATTTTAGTCCCAAACGAGGCCTCAGTGTCCCTTCACCTTCGTCTCCCAATTGATTTCTCTCATCACTCTCACTCTGTCAAAGTCCTATTAGCCATTTCATCGAACTCAGCAAATTTTCCAAAATCTCTCTGTATTTTTCATCTCCATCTTCAACCAAAACACCATTTCAATTCTCGCAGACTCTCTCAAATTCTTCAATGAACCAAAAGCTTCTACACATGGCGCATAAACCACTAAACCATTACTTAAACTCATAATCACTGTTTGTACCTCTTGAATCTTCGCTTTTTCTTCATCTGTAATTTCGTGAAGCTCTTCTCCGAAGAGATTTATTTTTTCACTGAATCTGAAGCTCTTGAGAGTTAGGGTTTCGAAATTCGTCGATACAAAGCGAGTTTTCGCCATTTTGGAGTTTCACAAAGCTCTGTGTAAGGTATACAATCGCTAGATCTCGTTTTGCATATGAATATATATATATATATAGAGAGAGAGAGAGAGGGAGTGTTGGCCTATTGAATAAGTAGATTTGAAGAATGAAAGAGCTGTATGTCCGTGTATGGATTGAGTTTCGGTTGATTGATTGTTCATTTTATTGCTTGATTTGTTAGTCAATAAGCCATTGTTTGTTCCTAGAATGAAATTGAACATGTTGAACATATTATGAAGTTTTAGGCAGTGTTGGTTCACTAGATTGAAGGCCGGAATAGAATTGTCATTGGATCGGAATACTCCTTCATTCCTATGTTTGGTTTAGTAAGAGGGAAATAAATGTATATTCTTCTAGTAATCTACATGGAATCACAATTTACCAATTTAAGAGAATGATGATTCCGTGTAAAAGGCCAAGCAATAGTCATTCCATTTCCTGCTCGAAATCATTATAGGGAACCAAGCACTACAAAGTGTATAGCTTTGTAATGTGAATTATCCACAGAAATTAGTCTGGTAATTGGCAATTTGGCAATAGGCTTCCGAGTTTGGTGTTCAGCAGCATTCGAGTTTTTCAGTTTTATGATTAAGGCACTGTAAAGCTTAAGAGTTCTTATGGTTTGTATTATTATTCTTGTTGTCTTGTTGTGATCTTTGTCTAACTGCTTGTTGCTAACATTGGTGCAAGTAAATATTCTACCTGTTCGTCAGTTTTCGGAATGTTGTTTTATTTTTTATGAGTAAAGGAACTACTTGCAAATATAGAATTATTAGGTGTTGTACATCCAATGACATTTTGAGATATATCTTCAGATTCTGCAAATTATTAACACAATGAAAAATTGATAGATTCTGCTCCATTTGTCATCTATTTCTTCACCCACCTTTGAAGTATCTATGAATTTAACATCCTAACTTTAGCCTAGTGTTATACCCCTATGCATGTGGTTATGGTTTTGCAATCATAAATGGCTTCTGAGGTGTGTGTATATGTGACTCTTTTCCATTTTATATATAGAATTGATGAACAGATGAAAGCATCAGAGATTTTTGTATTCATAGTCTCGATTTCCTTTTTCATCGGGCAAAAATCAATTAAGCTTTTTCTAAGGCAGAAAACGCAGAATGTTTTCGTACTCCTGTAAATTTTTAATACAAGTGTATTGTACTTGGCATTGAGTCTTGTTTCTCTCTTAGAGTAGTTCATGTAGCTACATGGTTGAATTTTATAGTGGTGATATTCTTTTTCCAGGTAGAAATACTCCAGCTTATTAAGTGTGATAAGATTAGAAGCAAGCATTTTAACCTTGGTGAATTTGATGACCGTAGCTGTAGCAGCAAGATACGAGAGATTGATGAAGAGATGCAATCAGCTTGCATTCATCTGAAATGAAGGACGTCCAGGTTTTGATGTTAAGACTTTAACAAAGATCATATAATATTTTATGCAAATCTGTTAGTGGGCTCTCTCTCTATTGCTTTATAATTTCTTATTTCATCCAATCGTATACAATCCATATGTATAGATATTATGCTTCTAGAAAATTTTGTTGAAAACAAATTTGATTGACTTGAGAGCCCGTATTTTAAACCCCATCATGGTGCAGTTTTCTGTCTAACTTCCTAGAACTGCTATTTTTGTCCTATTTATGTATTTATTCTAAATGCAATTATTATTATTTTTTTAACAATTAGTACAACATCAAAAGGGGATGCTCAATTTACATCAAGCAAAAAACTGAACTGCGGTCCACAGGAGACCCAAAAGACCTGTAAACAAGACACCTCCCCATAGTATCAACACAATCCAGAAAATGCAATTTGTTTTATTGTAGTTCTTTTTTGTAATCAATTGAAGATATTTCACAGGTTTCACAGAATACACCTGAAATACAATCGTCAACCCAAGTTTCACATGAGTCCCCAAGGAGACCAACAGAACAACGGAATAGAGGCTCCTTTAGCTGACTCGGGTTCGATTTCCACTTCAAGCAATGATAATAAGAAAGTTTCTCGTGAGGATATTGAACTTGTAAGACAGTCTGTTCTTTCTATTTTGTAGGTGTGTTTTCTTTTTAGAGATTTTTTCTGTCATATAAATTTTAAATTTTTGCGAACTTAAATGATTTGTTACAGGTCCAGAATTTGATAGAACGGTGCTTACAGTTGTATATGAATAGAGATGAGGTGGTAAAAACCCTCTTGAATCGTGCAAGAATAGATCCTGGATTTTCAAATTTGGGTAAGCATCTTTTGAAAAAAATCATTTGTAGTTCGACTGATACTTGGGTTGCTCATATCAATTTCTGATGCCCCATAGATTTTTCCATCTAATCTATCCAACATGATCCCAATATAACCTATTTAAGTATAAACAGATTTTATCTACCTAAAAAAAAAAAAAAAGAGTAGAGGTTTTTTAAAGTTTATGAGTTTTGCTTTGAAAGATAAAAGATCTTTTGAATTTTTTTTGCCAGTTTATTTATTGATAATGCTCTTGCAATCATTTAATTGTAGCTTTTATTGAGTAACTTTTTTTCTTCAACTGATCATTTTCTTTGTTAATTCAGTATGGCAGAAGTTAGAAGAAGAAAATGCTGACTTTTTCAGGGCATATTACATAAGGCTAAAATTGAAGAAACAAATTATATTGTTCAATCATTTGCTTGAGCATCAGTATCATCTAATGAAGTATCCTATACCTCCAAAGGTTCCTTTGGCTCCAATACAAAATGGTATTCATCCCATGCCAGGTAAATTCTCACTTTTTCATGGCCCAGGAATGTGTATCGGGTGCGGGTGTGTGTCAAGAACTCCAGTTATTAGATTCATTTAATCCCAATATCTGAGAACTAGAGCCGTGGCCAAAGTGTCCATCGATTAATTATTTTCATCACTTTCTGAAGGTAAATGAAGTTCTACTCATTTACCCAAAATGAGTAGAAGAAACAAATTTAAATTTTGAACTAGGAAAGTGTTCCTTTGTTCCTTTCTTGGCTTGTGCTGTCAGGGAAGTGTTTTGTAATAGATGCGGAAGTGTCTCATATCCATGCCGAGATTGATGTGGGTGCTCTGCACGTAATGAAGAGTCCATCAATCCATGTGACAAAAATGAAGATTTTAGGTTATACCAGAATAAGGGTAGGTTCATAGAAGGGTAGAACTGTGGTTAGGATGGCATCCTTATATCATTTATGATCATTATTATTTAATATCACACATTTGCAGTGCAGTTAACAACTTGCCTATGGGATACCCTGTCCTACAGCAACCACCAGTTTCAGCTACTGGTCAACCTCATCTCGATTCAATGGCATGTGGGAATATCTAGCTGTCATGTGGTTAATGGAGTGCCTGCACCAGGCAATTTCCATCCCATCCGGATGAATTCTGGGAACGAGTGAGAACTCTCCCCTATCTTCATCTCATTTTTCTTTTGATTTTCCATTCATTAATGGCAAACCATAACTGTTCCATTTACTTCCTCTCTCCCTCTGGCTGATCTTATCCACTTGATTCTGTGTATGATAAATGCCTATGATATAGTCGTCATGTTTAGATAATGTGTCCGTGATGACAATCGTAGACCCCAAAAATAGTCAAAATGAGCGTCATGCCTTTTTGAGCCAGTATAAATTCAGCCGAGTGGTTTCCTGAAACACATTGATGCTCCTTTACATTCGGATGGAGAAAATATCTCTGGCTACCTTCTTTCATCAATTAATGTATTTTGGAGTCCATGCTCTTGTTAACATACCTTCTTCCTGTGAGATTTTTTTTGAATTTCATGAGATCTCATTAGTAGTGGGAAGTATTATTACCCTGGCATTGCACAGCATGGCATTAGCTTGTGTTATTATCCGTAATGAAATATTAATTTTAAATTTTAATGTAATATAATTTCAGTTTTCCTTCTATTTTCCCGCAATGTAGCTTACTAGAATTTCTGCTAATGGCTGTTGCTTTTGCCTTTGCTGAAGTATGGTGATGGACAACAGTACACCTGCTTGCCATTCCACCAAGCAGTGCCATGTCATCTATGTCAGATATGCCTGTGAGTCCTACTTCAGTGGCATCTACTGGCCATTTCCCCCTTCACCGCATCGGATATATCGGGTATGGGAGTAGATACATCAGCACTTGACACAGCATTTACTTCTGATGTGGCAAATTCAGTAGGATTGCAGCTTCCACCAGATAATGGGGCGGGGAATTCCAGAGATTCCTTCGATCATTGGCTCAGATACCTTGGAATTTTAGCCTTTCAGACCTGACAGCAGACTTGTCAAACTTGGGAGGTACTTTTGGACCATTTCAACTGTTATATACTTATAATAAGTTGTAATGTTGTTGGGATTGAAGTTGCACCTCTATACTCTGTTTGTTAAACATAAATGAGTAGATCTGTTCAGTTTCTGTGACACTGTATTCTTACCAGCCTAGCAAACCTGCAAAGACTCCTGAAAATTAACTATGATTATAAGCAAATATTTTAATGCTTGTCAGTGTACAATTGTACTTAATTGGACATTTTGTCAGCAGGATTCACATCTTAAAAACATACAATGTGCACCTACACCCGTTTCTTTCTTGTTAGACACATTACTTATTTGGAAAGGAAAATGCTGAAGACAGCCCATAGGGCTGTTGTTAATGTTGGAAAATATGTAAGAAGCGTATTGGAATGTGTAAAAAGCGTATAAGAATATACAGGTGTTTTGGGATATGTAAAAAGTGTATTGGGATTATAAATATTTTGGCATTATATGCTTCTTAATGACAGCCCCGTCACTTATATGACCCATTCAGAATTGTTCAATACATTGCTTATATGTATATATATAGTAATTCAACAACCATTTCTCGGTAAACATGTCTTGGCCCTCTGAATGACAAAGTGGTTGTTTTATTATGTTCATGATTCTTTTAAACGATTTTGTGTTTGGTGGTGGATTTAAGCAGCCAATCTTCTACATGCATGGATACACATCTAAGATTAGATCTGAAATGAAAAGATAGGTTTTTTGGCTGCCATTGCATATATTTTTTGTCTTGTTTATTTTGATTCTGTTTTTAAAATTCTTGTGTGTTTTGGTTAATTATATATCTCTTCCTTTGAAATTGGTTGCAGATCTAGGAGCCTTGGGAAATTATCCTGGTTCCCCATTTTTTGCCTTCTGATTCTGATATTTTACTTGATTCTCCCAGAGCAAGAGGATATAGGTATGCTGAATCATGACTTCCTCTAGTTTTCTCAGCATTTGACTGAAAATGATTAATTTATTGGAATGCATGCTAATTTTCCATTTGTGAAGAGGCATAGCTCTTCTATTTAAAAGAGATGGTCAGAAAATTATATACCATACTGAAGAACAATGAAAGAGTACAATCTTTCTATAAAAGTTCAATAGAGAAAATCACCTCTCTTGAAGTCACGTATTGGTATCCAACATGTTTCGGACTCGGACACGCTCTGGACACCCTAGAGTAAGTGTCCCATAATTTTTTTTCTAGTTGGAAACGCAATGGACACATTAGGGATATGAAGTGGCATACTCAAGGTTGATGAATTTGATGAGATTAAATAAATGGCATATAATAAATATGAATATGTAGAATTATATGTTTTGCACATGTCTTATGCGTGTAATGTCTTATATTTTTGGAAATTTGAGTGTCTGTGTGTCCGTTTCCGTGCTTAGCTGGTAGCTTCGAGGGGATTTACTAGCTGAAGTTGTATGTTATCCGACGACATACAACCTACTATTTCAGAATTGGGGAAAGTTTGATCACAAAAAAAATCTGAAAATTCTAGAACAATGCGACTACAGTTCGAATACCTTTTTCTCTTTCCATTTTATGATTTGTCTTACACTCAGCTCGTCTTTGTTTCAGTAGAGGAATTCTTTGTCGACTCGGTCCCTGGGCCACCATGCTCTCTATCTGATGAAGAGAAGTCCTAGGTTAAGGTGAGGATTATTATCCATTTCTTTAACTTATTTAGGATAGAATAAGTTTGTCGGTGCACAATAAAAAGTGAAAGAAACTGTAACAATTAGGTATGTTAGCTGGACATTCGGATAGTTATTAATTGCTTTGAATTGGATCTATATTTTCTTTCTGGTATGAAGCATTTCATATAATTTTAGGTAAAAAAATTCTCATAATACTAATATATGGTAGGATATTGAACATTATTATTTGGAAAGCTCAACAGTCTTATTATGCTTGTTTTCTGTCAAACATGTATTTTGGTTTTTTGTTAAACTTTCGTATTTTGTTTTTTGGGAAAATATTTCTACACAAAGGGATGAATTATTATTTTTGGATAAATTACAAATGCATCTCTTAAAATTTGTTTAAAGCTCGCCAGTCTTATTATGCCTGTTTTCCGTCAAACATGTATTTTGTTTTTTTGTTAAACTTTCGTATTTTGTTTCTTGGGAAAATATTTTTTACACGGACAAAGGGGTGGATTTTTTTATAAATAAATTACAAATATACTTTTTTGAAATTTGTTTAAAATACGAATTGTCTTTTGTAATTTTAGAAATTACATTTTGCCTCATGATGTTCTTAATTTTATAACAAATGACTCATTTTATTAATAAATTATTAAGTTAATTAATAATTTTTAATAATATCAAAATATATTTTAATTAATAATTTGGATAATTTTATTATTATATAAGAAAACAATTAGTAATTTTATTTTTCTAATTAATTTTGTTAAATAAAAAAATTCTTACAAGAAGGTATTTGTAATTTTTCAAATCATAAGGAATAATTTGTATTTTAAACTATAGCTCAAGGGGTAATTTACCCTTTTTTTTGATTTTTTGATAATTATTTTATTTTATTTAATCTAAAGTGGATTTTTTTTTTTTTTTTTTTGGGGTCAGAAAATTAATAGAAAATTTGCTGAAAACAAAATAAGTCAAGAAAGCAATTTCCGAACTAGCATTGAGACTCAACATAATAACATGAATTCCAAAGTGCAAAGGAGTGGAAGGCGTACTTGAATTTTTTTTAACAAAGAAGGTATTTGAATTTGCTAATACAAATAAAGAATTTAACTGAATTGTGTTTTTAGCAGAGACATTTCTTGATCAACATGAAGGCTTGCGCATCATCATCATCAGATTGTATATCTTGCGCTTTTATACATACCATCAATGACATTCTGCAATATATAATACAGTGTTCAGTCAGTGTCCATTCCAACGCATACATATATGTGAGAGAGAGAGAGAGAGAGAGAGAGAGAGAGAGCTAAATATCAACATATGTTGAATTGATACTTGAGATGAAGCAATAATTATCCACAGCTGCAAAACCGACTGGATTTTCACTAAGAGGTGTTTGGAATGATCTAAATAAAACTTTTTTATAAAAAGATGTACAGAAAAATAGATAAGTGATGTAATCAAAAATAAAATAAAAAGTGTGCTTATATAGCACGGTGGATTAGAGCATGGGATTGTGATTATTAATCCGTGGGTCCAATTGTCCTATGTTTGTTTTAACATTTTGGTTTAGGATTATTAATCCAATGGATAATTAATCCAACAAATTTGTAGGATTATTAGTAATGGGGTAGAGGTAGGATTATTAATCCAATGGATATTAATTCAATAGGATAGTGAATACCACACTAATTTAATAGGATTATTAATACTTCACTATTAATTTTATGAATCAAACATGACCTTTGAGTATGTTTGATTGGGTGGATTAGAGTATGAGATTGAGATTATTAATCCGTGGGCCCAATTATCCTATATTTGTTTTAACATTTTAGTTTAGGATTATTAATCCAAAGGATAATTAATCCAACAAATTTGTAGGATTATTAATAATGGGGTAGGGGTGGGATTATTAATCCAATGGATATTAATCTAATTGGATACTGAATACCACACTAATTTAATAGGATTATTAATACTTCACTATTAATTTTTGAATCAAACATGACCTTCATACACTGTTGAGAGGATTGGAGCAAGATGCACAAAAATGACTTGCAGAAATTTAAGAGGAAAGTTGTTTTTGTTAAAAAATATTTCACTTATTTTATGTTCAACCAAACCATGGAAAATGAGAAACATTTTTCTCAAAAATATTTTATATTGAAGCAAACGGAGCCTTGATGGAACTTCAGTTTTGGGAGTTAATCATGGGTTCATCATGATTTGTAAATAGGGCTCCATTCAACTATACAAGGCATAGGAATGGAAGATTTAAGTGGAGAAGAACGCAGGAGCCAACCTGATAGTATTTGAGAAACTGAGCCCTCTTCTTCTTGTAAGTCGGAGTGAGAAGATCACGCTCCATGTCGAATGGCACTGGGTCGAGGTGGACAGCTTTAATAAACTCAAAACCTTTTAACTGCATAGAGAACACGATAAGTTAAGATTGATATCTCTAACATACCGATCATATTTTAAGAGAGAGAGATTAGAACCTTCTTTTCTTTTCCAATCTTAGTAAGTTCTTGGAGAATGTATGCTTTTGCCTTAGAATTCTCACACACAGTATCAAAATCGCCAGCCACTGCGTTCTCTTCAGCCCAACATTCCAAAAATTGCTGGTTGGGGTTCACAACAGCAACAAGAAAGGACTCGAAACTGTTCCCATAGACCCATATCTGAAAGATGCATAAGCAGAAAAATTCACTAAGAAATTAAAACAAAATGAAAAAAATTTAGAGGAAAGAAATGAGAATCAGAAACACGCTGGATTTATTATGTTTTTGGAACAGATGATACTCCTAAAAGAAAACAGGACTGATAAATGCTACAAATGCTACTCCTAAAGTTTTTGATGATATGGCAAATTCTAAATCACTTCATTTACCATTTTACGACTTCAACCATTTTGCTTGAATAACTGATATGGATATCATGCAGAATAGTGAATGCTTGGACTGATAACTGCCCTTAAAAAGTAAGGCCATGGCCATGGCTTTATTTTATATTTTTTTGAAACGTAATCAAGATTTTGAAATTAAAAAAGGTAGATGAGAAGAATGAAAAAAAGAAAAAAAAAGAAGGATTTAATCAATCCCAAGAGTCCTAACTAAAGGCTATGATGAGTTTATATGTACTTATCCAGGAGTGAGCAGACATACCGAGTCAATACCAGAAACAAGAGAATAAATACCCTCTAGATTCTCAACTGATACATACTCTCCTTGTGAAAGCTTGAAAATGTTTTTCTTGCGATCGATAATTTTCATGCTTCCATCTGGTTGCCATTCACCAATATCGCCTACAGAATATGTTAACGAGCAACGTTATAAAGGAACCAATTTGCAAAAATAGTGGATAAAATTTATACAATAATATAATATAAACTGTGATGCAGACAAACCTGTGTGGAACCATCCATCTATCATCACCTCTTTAGTGAGGTCCTCGCGTTTGTAGTATCCAGAGAACAGAACATTACCACGTATACATATTTCACCACGAGGTGTGCTTGATAGGGCATCATATCCCATTTCAGGAACAGATTCTAGGCACACATCCAAACTTGGCAATGGAGGACCAACTGTACCAATCATTGCTAGTTCATCTGGCCGTGCAGCAAAGGACCCCGCACAGGTTTCAGTTAAACCTAGAGAACAAACAATTAACAAGATCAGTCATCTATACAAAAGATATTGAAATTGTTGAATGACAGAGATTGAATTGACTCATAACTGGCAGACATTAAGATCAAAAAGTTTATATACCATATCCTTGTAAAACATGAGCACAAGTCACCACTCGTAGAAAGGTTTCCACGTGGGTAGCAAGAGGTGCTGCTCCAGATAGAATGAGACGAATTTTTCCGCCTAGACCTTCCTTCACCTGGATCCATAATTAGCCAAATTGAAGAGAAATAGGTTTTCAGCTGAGGCGAAAGTCCAAAGGGAAACCAAAAGTGTAGAGTAGTTGCAGTATTGAATCACTTCCACTACCTTGCTAAAAACAATTTTATCAAAAAGTGGAGCTGCCGCGAAATGTTTGTAGCCTTTATTCATGTTACGCAGTTTGCTGCAGATTGTCAAAATATAAGATCGAGAAACAGAAAATGAAAAGGCTATAGTAAGTTTCATAATCATACAGACATCAAGATTTCAAAAAGCCCGGCCAGGACTTGTGCCGATTTTGATACATTTACCGAGTTGGATGCCTCAAAAGGAACTTGGTAAGGTAAATTGAGCCACTAAGGCTAAAGAAAATAGCACTTACTATGAGTATGCAATGTTGAACAATGCATTTTTGACAAAACCAGCGGAAGAAGTCTTCTCTATCAAACCTGAAAATGTAAGACTTCATTTGGTTTAGTTTTATAATCATGATTTGAGTGTAAAGTTGTGTTTCGAGTTATGAGTTTTGAGTTGAGTTTTAAAAAGAGAAAATTTGTTTAGTTATGAGTTTTGAAAAGAGTTTTAAGTAGTTATCCATTTATGCATCCAAATGCTGAAAAGAAATTTTGGCTTACATTCACTTTCTCAAACGGTCAATTGGAAAAAATTGCCATGGATTGAGAAAATGAACGTGGCAATACCCACCAGTCAAGAAAACAAATCACTCTGTTTGGTTTTCATTTTCAGAATTCACTTTTCAAAAAATTCTACTTTTTTGTTTTCCGTATTTTTTTGTTTTCATTGAATTTTTTTAATATTTTAAGTAATTTTTTTAATTTTCAGACACACCTAATATAAAAACACTTAAAAAGTATAATATTTGTAAAAAAAAATCTTTAAAAAATTCACTAAATACCAAAAATATAAATAATAAAAAAAAGAAGAGGAAAATTCAATACATGTTTTGTATTTTTGTGTATTTATTAATTTTTTAAAATATTTTTTCACAAATATTTTACTATTTAGATACATCCAAGTAAAATGCATCTAAAAAAGTAAAAAATTACTTAAAATTTTAAAAATATTCACTAAAAATAAAAAAAACACACAAAAATAAAAAACTCAATTTCCAAAAAATTGAACTCAGAAAATTAAAACAAAACACACTAATTGGAATGGACTCGTAAAGAACTTTTTGACCAAAAATTGACAAACCAAATAATTTTGACAATTTAATGAATTTCCTTTACAGTCAAAGAATGATTTACTGGTATCTCAAGGAATAGTGCAAAGAGGATGGTTCAGCAAGATAGCTTTCAAACTCTACACAACGACAATGCCTAGGCCGCATATTTGTAGTACTTACCTGAATATATCCTATCTAAGACTCGCGGAACAGCACATAAAACAGTTGGTTTTAGTTCTCTGATGTCTTCAATCAATAGTTTCACATCCTGAACATACAATTGGAGAAAAATGTTATTATATTAAGCCATTCACAAATAACAAGAATAATATGTTGTCATTGTCATACCCCACGCCAAAATCCTATTGAGGATCCAATAGAAATGAACAGTTCCTCTATGACTCGATCGAATATATGTGCTAGAGGAAGATATGAGAAAAATACATCCTCCTCAGAGTACTGCAAAACAAAAGCATTGAAAAATCAATCAATCATATCGCTTTGATAGCCAAGATTATCGCCAATGGCTAATATTACATAACTTGAAATTATCTTACCCCTTCATCCATGCTCTCTAGTGAGTGATTTACTGCAGATATAATTGAAAGAATGCTTTTGTTGGATATCACTACTCCCTTTGGATCACCAGTTGTTCCACTAGTATACATTATTGTACAAATATCTGTTTTCTTCTTTGTCGGGAGATCAAAGTGCTCATTCTTTCCCTGTTGGTGCACGTGAAGTGTAAAATAGAATTAGAATGAATCTACAATAGTAAATCCAACAAAGAAATGCCATTCATTTCATAAACATCAACAATAATGATGCAGGAAAGAAATGTAGAAATTTGATAGGTTTATTATAAAGCAACGATGAAGCTAATAGCGCTGTTTCGTGCAGTTTTTTGCAAGCTGATTTAGTTTATATAACTCAGCAGAGATAATTAAGGTCCATAATTAAATATTCTAGAAAAAAGCTAATCTTAATTCACATTTTTGCTCAAACATTGTGCTATGTCCTCCCAATCACAACGAAGGAAATAGAAGAAAAATAATCTGTAACGCATGGAGGAAATTTTCTACTCAAACAAACAACTAACTTAAAGATGGATAGTTTAAAGCAAGTAGCCTACCAGCTGCAAAAACTGATCCCAAGAATATAATGCCAGACCAAAATTTTCAGCTACCTTCTTTTGTTCATCTGTAACCTTTCCAAAGCTCACAAGAGCTACACAACATAACAAAAATTTGAATAAAATTTAGTAATTTACTACTCCTTGTATTAAGAAGAGAAGCAGAAAAGAGCAACTTACTTTTCAAATACTTTATGGTGTTTGGAAATGTTTTTAAGACCTGGAAACGAAATAAAAAGAAAGAAACAATTATACCCAGGAAGTTCTTAAAATCAAATTTGAAGCCAGAAAATGATTTTCATCAAGTCAACAAAAGAACAATAAGCAAAGAAGGTACAAATGCCAAAACTTTCTGGACCATCACTTTTGAGTATAACGAAAATGTTTACTTACCTCAGGAATTTTAGTTTCTTCTACAAAGGTAAGTGAAATCTCAGCATGACAAATGATATATTCCACTGCACCAGCACCTAGAAACGTAGCAAAATAACAGAATGACCCAACATGTACTGAACCCATTTCAATGCCATCTCTGATCTTTATCAATGGACAAATTACAGTTTCAGCAGAGATAATTATGTTTTTAGAATAAAAACTATACACCATGTCTATGCAGCAAAACACAATCTTTTTGGCCTTTGTTTAATTTTTTCCAAGCTGGACAAGTATCAAAATAACCATGATTAGATAAAATAAGATCACTAACACCATCCATACTCTCAAAACACGTTCATTCTATAATGACCAGTTAATCCCTTATTATTCGAATCCAAATTCACACATGGAACATGGAAACAGCGTACCTAGACTGTCATATAAGGGAACACAGTATAGTCCATGGGCATTGAAGGCCTGTAGAAATGTTAAAAAATATTAGACTGCTAAAATACCAAATTAATATATCAGCTGAGTATCAAACTTCATTCATATCTAAATGATAAAATTTTCCCTACACTATGAAAGATATCACAAAATATGCTTTTATATACATATCGTGATGAATGGGCTGCTTGAATTTAGAGCTCAAAACTCGACAGAATCATTTTCTAGTTTCACTCATCTAGAACTCTACTGTTACAGAAATACATAACCTAGCACTTCCACACAGATGAAGAGGGAGACAGAAGAAGAAAAATGTAATAGGTCACAACACTGTATTTTGAACAAAAACCAACTCTTTGGTAGGTGTATTGGTACTTTACCTGCATACTTATGATCCATTTCATGCAGTTGGCACCGTAGATTCCACATCTTGCACCCTTTATAAGTAATTAGACGGTAGAGTTAGCATGAAACTTTGAAGCAAAGTATCAATTTAAACCAATGAAGAATTAGTTGGAATGAAATTGCGCCATGGTATGGCAAAGCTCAAATTTAGCCTCAATTACAAGAGCTAACATCTATAATTGCTTGCACTAGCTAATTTAACTTCTGAATTGCGACACAGCAAAATAAACTTACTTGCTTGATACCACAACTACGGATGGAAGCTCCAACCTTCAATACTATTTCATATACTTCTTCATAAGTTAACCACACATATTTACCAGCCTGTAGAGAATTGGAAAACTAAAATTACATTCACATAAGCACATGTATATATACAACACAAAAAGAAGAGAAACATGAGTGAAACAATAGCAGAGGATTATAGGACAATGCACCTTCCCATTAACAATCTCGCGCTCACCGAGCATTCGGTTTTTAGGAAATTTCTCAACAGACGCACTGCAACAAGGTTACAAATACATTAATCTTGGCAATAATGATCAAGAACACTTTTGTTTGGTTTGATTTTCAGAATTTGCTTTCAGAATTCTTTTTGAAAAAATGAAAATTAGTTTTGGCAAAAAATAACCACCAAAAACATATTATCAAATTTTAAAAAAATATTTCCTCTCACAAAAAAGATAAAATCACAAGAATGATGAGTTTTTTATTTGTTCATTTTTTTCACCAAATTAGATTTTAGTTTTTTTGAAAATTTTCCAGAAAACTGATTCTGAAATAAAAAACAAACATAATTTCTTAAAACTGGTTCTGAAAACGAAACCAAACATAATTCTTAAACAAGGTAAACAACCAGTACAATTCAATATTATTGCAATGAAAAAGATGAGATTTCTGCTTCTTCTTTTTTTCTCACTGATTAGTTTTTTGTTTTTTTTTTTTGAAAAATTTCCAGGAAACAGATTCTGAAAACAAAATCAAACATAATTTCTTAAACAAGTTAACCAGTATAATTCAATGTAATTGCAATGAAAATGACGAGGTTACTGTTTGTTTGTTTCTTTGAAAATTTCCCAGAAATCAATCATAATTTCTTAAACAAGTTAAACAATCAGTACAATTCAATTGTTAATTCAATACAATTGCAACGTCTCGTGGACTTCTTAATCATGAATCTAGAGAAATTAATCTCACAAAACTTTTTGCTAATCACTCCAGTTCTGTTCAATACAATTCAAACATCAACTATAGTCTATGTTGTTAATCAAAACAATGCTCAATCAAAATAAAAACAATTATTGACAAAATTTATCATACCTCTCTCTAGATATGCATATACACAAACATATATAAACACATTGTTAGAAGATATTTTAACATTATAATGTATTATAGGTTTGATGTTATTTTATTTTTTTTTCCTTTCCCTCAAAGTTTTTTTTTCTCTCCAAGTCTTTGACTAAGCCAAGTCTTTTTCTTTGCCTGCAAATTTTCTCACAAAGTTTCCTCTCATATACTTATCCTCCAAGCAACTTTCAAAAAACTTGTCCACCAAGCTTTCATCTCCCATAAATTGAGCTAACCTCTTATCTTGGAATATAGAAGAAATTTTTATTGTTTTATTATGTTTGTGTGAGATTATCAAGCAAAGAAATAAAGGGCGTATGTGACGAAACTTTGGGGTCAACCAATTGTGCAGTATTGGTGAACCATATGACTTAGTCAGGCTATTGTATCCTGGGGGAGAAGTCAAGGTTTTTTTTGCTGCACCGGTGTAAAGAGAGCGAATTTTTCGTATCTCAGCCCTTTCAATAATTATTGTAATTTGTATTTTCTGGTGATTTATTTGTAATTATCACCAACCCACAATATTTGAATTTTCAACTACAAAATGACTTACATATAGAAGCCATGAAATATGTTTGAAAACTCGAGAGGTAAATAAACAGCGAAGCAGAAATGGCTGAGATCAATGGCCGATTTTACGTTTCGTTCGGCTTTCGAAAATGAGAGGAAAGAAAGTTAAATAATAGCCCTAAAATAATAGCCCTTGGTAACATTTACTTTTTTGATTTATGTTTACAAAAAAAAAATTATAAATTGATTTTTATTTATTTTTAAAAAATTATAAATTATAAATGCGTTTGGTTTGAACAAAATATTTGAAAAATTTTAAAAATATATTTGTTCAGACTTAATTTATATTTATTTTTTATTATTTATGACAATGGTATCATACACATTATAATTGAAAAAAAATTAATTGGAAAAAAAATAATTGAAAAAAAAAAACTATTTGAACAAAAAATTAAGAAAAATTTATCCATAAATCCTAGATTATGGAAAGTTGAACCATTTAGTCTTAAGAGTTTTCTTATGCACCATTTAGTCCCTTTTGTTTGGTAATATTTACAGAGTTGATTTTGAGTATGTTTAAGTTTACAATAATATCCTTTTGTGGGATTTGTCTTTCTTGACTTGGGGATTCGGTGTGTTAGCGGGGGGAATTGCTAATGTTAATGTGTGTAAGGGTTTGGGTTGACTTTGGGAGAGCAACGGTGGGTTGTTTGTGTTGTGCTCCATTGTCTTACATTTTGTTTTATTTTTTTCCTGGCCGTCATTGTGCATCGTTCTCTGAACTTGTCGAAATTGCAACAGGTGAGTTGTGTTGTTGGGGGTGTTTTATATTTGTATTATGTTGTTGCACATGACGTTCGGTGTATTGTGTTGTGATTTTGGTTGATGTGTATTGGTATGTCATTGTCATTCAAATTGGTGTTTTATATGGATTAAAGTGGCTGTGGGTTTTTTATTCTCTATTATTTTACGTTTTCTGTGTGTTCATGTGTGTTAATGAATGGCACTCATAACATTATTGCACACTTGTTGTTAAATGATTGTGAAGTTGTTCGTAGTGTGTGTAACTTAATTTTGTAGGTTACTTCTTGTCACATAGAAATCCCAAATTTTCTCTCTCTACAACTTTACCATCGCCTAACCTGGAAATATGCACGCAACACCATAGGAAATGATGTCCCAATTTGTAATTTCACACATTGTCAATTTACCAACTTTGCCCACTAACGGCCACATTCACGTCGCGATGTATATGCCCTCTATTGTCAATTTCCCTATAATGGCACCTTTCAGTCTACAAGAAAACATTTAGGACCAAACAGTTCACAAGTTCATTAATTAGGATTTATTAGTGCATCACCCAAAAATTAATTGGAAAAAAAATAATTGAAAAAAAAATAATTTTAAAAAATTAATTGAAAAAACAAATTAATTGAAAAAAAAATTTGTAATCAAATTTTTAAATTTCTATTTAAAAACCAATGTAAACTCATTTTTTAAATTTACGTTTTTTCCTCAAATTTATAAACTGAGACAACCATTCATAAACTAAAAAAATTATCAAACAAATTTTTATGATAATTTTTAAAACTTTTATAAATATAAACTAAAAAAATGAAATGATTATCAAACAAGTCTTTTCCTTTCGTTTCTTCTCCTTTCCTAAGAACCAAACAGAGCTTTTTCACTTTACCGGAAAATATCAAGAACTTTCTAGAGAAGCAAAAAGTGTAGGCGGGAATTTATGGAGGAGAGAAGAGAGCGAGGGAAAACTAGAATGGGCTTCTTCTCTATTTCTTGAGTCGGGCCATAATGCCCTTGGGCTTTTAGGGAGGCTTTTAATTTCACTTCGTTTGGTTTAATTTTTTAAAATTGTTATTAACTTTTTTTTGATAAATTATAAATACATTTTTTAAGATTTTCTTAAAATACTATTCGTATTTTATAATTTTGAAAATTATATCATGTCCCTTAAAGTTTCTAATTTCGTAACAAATGATCCCTTTTATTAATAAATCATCAAACTAATTAACAATTTTTACTGATGTCAAAAATATATTTCAATTAATAATTTAGGTAATTTTATCATTGTATATGAAAGTAGTTAGGAATTTCATTTTTTTCAATTAATTCTGTCAAATAAAAAATTCTGACAAATGGGTATTTGTAATTTTTCAAATCATAAGGAGCAATCTGTATTTTAAGTAAACCTCAAGGGTGTAATTGTAATTTACATTTGAATTTTTTGTCTTTCATATTTTTTTTTATGGTCTTTAATAAAAAGAAATCATGTTTTATGTAAAAAAAAAATTTAACTTTTGGATAAATTATAGATACACCTAAAGTTTAATGAAAAATGCAAATAAAATATAAATTTTTAGATGAAAATAAAATATTTTAAAATTATAAATAATATTTGAATATTTATTTGATTAATTAATTTGAAAATACACGGTGGGTGGGAGGTGAACGAATAAAAAATAATAATAATAAGATAAAATGAAAAGAAATACATAAAAACGTATTGCAGTCACATTAGAAAATACATAATATTTAATACAATATATTTATTGCCTTTGTTTACTCTCTATAATGATGGGAGTAATTAACCCTCTTTAGGGTTCGTTTGGAAAGTAGATTGATTTTTTGATTTTTCAGTTATTTTGTTATTTTAGTCTGGAGCTAAAAAGTTTTGTTTGGAAATGATTTTTTCATTTTTTTGACTTTTTGTGAGAGAAAGAATATAATGATTATGGGTTGAATATGATATTTTGTTTTATTAGGCTAAAAAGCCTATTTTGTATTTTTGTGACTAAAATAACCCCAAACCCAACCCAACCCAACCCAACCCAACCCATCTTCCCAAATGCATTCTTAAGAAGTGCGGTATAGTCCATTGTTAACAAAACACATTTTTTAATTAAATCAAAAATGTTAGAGATTTTAAAAATTCTATCAAAAATTTTACCAAATATCTCACATGGGTGTGGAACCACACGGGACCCACATTGTATAGGTCTCATATCCATGTAAGACATTTGGTAAAACATGTGGTAGAATTTTTGATATTTCTAGCCTTCCTCTTTTTAGATACTTTTCTAGATTTATTGTGTCATCATTACCTTAATTATTCTAGTAATTAATGCATTCATATTAAGAATTTCACTAAATTTGTGTATGGTGTAGATTTATAAATCTTGTATTATGTAGAAAATTGATGAGAACAATCAATCACCTACCATACTTTCCTAAAAAAAAAAAAAAATCACCTACCATACAAGAAAAATAAAAAAGTAGAATATAATATTGCTGATCTAGCAAAAATATAACGCTTAGACAATATCCGTATAAAAAAATTAAATAGTTTTTTTTTTAAAAAAAAAAAAAAACTTTTGTTGATTAAGTTGATGTGGTAAACTAAAACACAGTGAGCTTGTTTGGTATAATTTAATATAAAGTAAATATGAATCATTGTAAATAAAAACTAAAATGACAAAAAATTTGTGACCCATAAATACAAGGTTTAAGGAAAGTAAAATGTACCTAAAATTAAATTGATTTTTGCACACATGATCAAGTGATTGGGATTTGAAATCTACTTGTTTGTTTTCAATAAGTTTAAGTGTATAGAGACTAAACACACAGAATGACACTGATGTCTCTCAAAGAATTGGTCTCATATAATTACAAGATGTGAGAATTTATATGATGTAAGGTCCAAATATAGGACCTGCCCTTTGTGTCTCCCATTATTTTTAGTGTGTTGCTATTTTTAAATTAAATCAGTAACACAAAACAATAAGAATAAATTCAAACAAGTTCAAGGAGTGTTCACATGTGAAAAGCCACAAAAGAAATGTCCAATGATTTCATGCTTAGACTGACATGACATAAGAAAAAGTTTATTCTTAATTCATAATGATACAATGATACATAGACTATTTGATGGATTCTTACACAAAATTATATCAAAATTACATGTGTAATGATAAAATGATAGACATTTTTTCCCCAAATGACTTCAATTTAATCACATCATTCTATAAATAAACCCTTGAATAAATTTTTTGTTGGTGCAACACTTACTGCTTGAAAGTCAAATTAACATCAAGTTGAGAAATTTCACATAGAAACTTACCGAGAAATTTCACATAGAAACTTACCGAAAAATATCCCAACAACTATCAATTCCGGCAGTCAGTGGCCGGAATCCATCTTTCGCTAGTAGATTTCGGTAAACAGGTCCCATCGACGGCCGCCCGTTGGCTGCCTCCTTCGCCTTCTCAATCTCAACCACAAACTTCTTTTGTGCCATAGTTGTGATCAATAAACAAACTATGAAGGTCTAGACACAATGGTACTCGATATATATAAAGAGAAAACCTGATTTAAAAAGTCAGTTGCTTGTGTTGTGGTTTTCTAAAGTTTAGAAGTCATTTGGTGACCAAATTGGAATATAGATTATGAGAGAAGCCAACACCTCTCATTGACTAGCAGATTGGGAAAGAGAATCTGAGGCTTTTGGTTTTTATGTCTTGTATCTATTTGGTTTTATTTCGAAAATTAGTTTTTTGAAAAATAAATGCTAAAAAATATTTTTAAATTTTTAAAAATTATTTTTGTTTTCAAAAAAGATAAAACCACATGAAAATGACTAGTGTTTTTGAATTTTTCATTTTATTCACCAAATTATTATTAATTTTTTATAAAAAAAAATCAGAAAAAAGATTCTAAAAATAAAATCAAATAGAAAAACTTCACTCCAATTTGGCCACGAAAAGCCCTCAAAATTTTGGAAAACCACAACACAAGGCCCTGTTTGATAATGTTTTCATTTATTTTTTCTATCTTCGTTTTTATTTTTTTGAAAGAAATTTCATAAAACTGATTCTGAAAATAAAACCAAATTGCACCGATTTGATTTTTATGCATGGTATGCAATAAGTTTTCATTTTAAATTTCAAAAATTAAAATAAAAAATAAAAAAACAGAAGTGTAGGCCATTTTCTGAAGTTTAGAGGGCTTTTGGTGGCCAAATTGCAATAAAATTAATCAGAGTTTTGTGAAGCCAACCCTCTCATTTGACTAGCAGATTTGGAGAGAGAAACTGAGAAATTAGTTTTATGCTTGTAATGTTAAGTTGGCAAGAAAGGGTTGTTTACGTGAAAGCTATGTATATTGTTTTATTGGTAAGCAGATTAGGTCAAGTTGTTGGCCTTAGTTAAATACAGATATATCTGGTTGGGCTGTGATTTGTTCTACACTATCAATTCACTCAAATTTATCTGATTAAAGTAACACACACACACAGAGTAGCAATTTGTTAATTTTCCATCTTTATATGGAAACATTTTGGAATTTTGGGTGGCTTGTGACTTTTAGTAATATTAATGAGTTATATTATTAGAGAATTATGCTTCTTCATTAATTTTGTAAGGAATTGGTAACCTCCAGAGGTTTGGCTTAGTGAGAGGAGAAGCAATCAAAGGTCATACTACAGGGTCGAATCTCACGAAAATCAAATATTCCAAACATTGGGGTTACTAAAGGTTTGCCCAGTCATTAACTTGAAGGTCCTAGGATTAGTATGCGCGTATGTTGTTGGCTTGGATACCCGATTATCACAACAACAAAAAAAATAAGATAATTGGTTGATAATTAGAGAATGTATGAGAGAGAGTTGTCTTAAATATTATAATTGATTGTCACATCATTAAGTTTAATTCTTGAGCTAGAATAACAATGCCTATTTTTTAATGACTTTTAAATAAGTAACTAATTATGAATATTTATATAAGCAATTATATTAAAGGGTGACAATAGGTGAAGATAGAATAAATAGAATTTTGAAACAAGACTGAGAATGAGAATGACCAAAAACCACAATAGGTGAGTCATTTGTGCTCTAAATAGAATTTTGAATTTTATGTGTAATTTAATATTTGTGAAGATAGAATAAATATTGAATATATTATTAATCAATAAAAAAAATTTGCATTGCAATAATATAATTGCATAGTTGAGTTAGTAGAAGAAAATGACGTCTCACTGAACTTGTTTGCGATATTGGAATACCATGTAGAGTGGTGTATTGTTACACCCAATATTTATTCACAAAAGGGGGGCATATGTAAGAAAAAAATACTAAAAATTTTTGGGAAAAATTCTCTACAAATAAGTTTTCAAAAGTAATCAAACCAAACAAATATTTCTAAAAAAAATTTCCAAAACTTGTTTGGTTTACAAGTTTTCCAAACAAATCTCTCTCTCATACACATCAAATCAATCACTTTTTCCAAAACTCTCTCTCAAAATAATTTTCCAAAACATCTTTTGAAAAAAACCAAACCA
Source organism: Camellia granthamiana (assembly GCA_036172215.1). Taxonomy (NCBI): domain Eukaryota; kingdom Viridiplantae; phylum Streptophyta; class Magnoliopsida; order Ericales; family Theaceae; genus Camellia; species Camellia granthamiana. Next base: position 5,001,447 of record CM069908.1, on the reverse strand, counting down.
AACAACTTTTTGTACTTTTTATCTCTAAAACTCATCTCCCAAACTCAAGCCAAACATATATGTCCTAAATTTTTTTAAAATGCTATATGTCCTAAATTTTTTATCAAATAAATGATTAAATATTTCATATGGTGGTGTGGGGTCCACAAATTACGGACTTCATACTCATGTGAGACATTTGATCATTTATTTAGTAGAAAATTTAGTATCTCTAACATTACTCATATGTAAGGGGTCTTGCACCTATTTATGCCTTTTCGTTTTCTTTTCTTTCCACAAATCAATATTCAAATAAGTTTAGATTGTGTTTTGATTTTAAATTTGTAAAGAGATAAGTGGAAAGACAAGATAAATGAAAAAAAAAAAAGAAGTAAAAAAATATAAATTAATTTTGTTAAGGAAAAATTTCATATTAGTGGAAAATTTACAAAATATTTATATGAAAAAGTTTATAAATTTAATTATTAATACTTATATAATTTTTTATTGATTTGAAATTTATTTTGAAAAACTTCAATGATGTGTAATTTCCCATTTTTTTCAATAATATAAAATCTGAACAAACCACTAATGAGTTATGTGGGAAAGCGATTTTGTTTACGCAAAGAATACACCATCATCATGCATAATGGTTATCTGTTTTTGTTTTTTTGTTTTCTTTAATATTGTATTTGGTTGAGAGATTTGAAAAGAAATTTAAAAACGAAAATAAAAAAGAAAAAGTATGCGAAATAATATGAAATATGAGTATATTTTATTCATATTTTACCTACCTGTTCCTTTTTTCTTTTCAAATTATTTTCTTAAATCTCCTAACCAAATACAACGCAAAACTAAAATGGGTATCTTTGTTTAGAAAAATGAGTGAGACCCCCTTTGTAGAGGACCCCACAACCCCCTTACTGATCTACACCATTCATGATGTATGGGGCCCACTCATGTATGTGTGGGGTCCACATCATGAATGGTGTGGATCACAAAGAGGGTTGCGGGGGTCCTCCACAAAAGGGTCTCTATCATTGCTGCTTTGTTTAAGCTATAATTTCCTAGTCATCAAGAAGATTAGAAGAACTAATTATTTACATATCCACAATTCCTGAGCCATACTTAACTTTTGGATATTTTATACACAAAAATGGTTATGTATCCCCCAAAAAATATGGGGTAATTGCACACTGTGGGAATTTGAAAAAATTTATAAATTTATGAAAAAAAAATTTATAATTTTAATTATTAGTTTTTATAAAAAATTTCACTAATTTATAATTATTTTTACAAAATTCAACTGATTTGATATTTCCCAAAAAAATATTGAGAAAAATGTTTAGAATTTCAATGTGTCCCGTAATTAAATTTAAACTTGAAGTGGCTTGGGTCACACTTAAAAAGAATCTAATTCACACATTTTAAAATTGAAAAATGCTTGAGACTCCCATTTTTTGGAAACCCCTACAATCCCCTTTAGATCTCAACCATTGATGTATGTGTGAGACCCACTCATGTATGTGTAGGGCCCACACTATCAATGATGGAGATCCAAAGGGGGTTGTGGGGGTCTCTAAAAAATAGGGGTCTCAATCATTGTTGTTTAAAATTTGGCATTTATTTGGGGGTAATCCTAGGAAAGAATTAGTGAAACATCTCTCTCCAACTTTGGGCAGCAGGAAATGTCCAATATGTTTTTTCTTATTAGTTAAAATCCCTCAATAATATTATTAGAGAAATTTCTTTGTGAATAGTTAAAATTCTCTGTGAAAAAAGAAATTTTTTTGTGAAGAGCTAGAAATTTCTTTATGAAAATGTTGAGGGATCTTAACTACTCTAAAAATGTTACATGTCTTTTATCTTATAAAATCCTAATTAATATCAAGAACCTCAAACTAAAAACTCCTAATTCTAGATATGTAATATCTGAGTTTATTTTGTTGTTTTTGTATTAGTTAGGTTTTTATTTTATTCAAAATAATGTTAAGTGTGGGTGTTGATTTTTGACCACACAACCAAACAGGGAAACTCAGCAAAAGAGCACCGATAGAATAAATTAAACCCAAACAACCTCTCACAGAAAGATAAGAATCCAATGGTGGTTCGTCCACCCGAGGGCACTCCGATGATCAAGTCAGTAATTATCTCTCAAAGATAACCAATAGTACTTAACACATTATACAAAGCATAAAAAGCTGTCACGACCCGAACCCGCCTCTATGGGTTCAGTGACGTAACCGGCCAGTAATCCTTGGATTACCAAAGGCCTCTTAGCATAATAACATATAGTCAGGGGCTACGGAAGTAAATACATAGAATATACATAGTCCATCGAGCTGTGTAGACATACATGAGACTGATAACTTTAAACTTTTATAGATGTATGGGTGACATCATAGATACAACATTTACACGTCACTAGTAAGTATATACAAAAAGGAAACTTGTTCAAAGAAACAAAAGGATCAGTCTTGAACATTAACATTCACATAGCCACAAACATGACATGATCTGGAACCTTCTCGTGAGGCGCGAAGGGTGGCTGACAACACAAAAAAAAACCTCAGGCATCAACTCAGGCCTGTTCACGAACCTGCTCACCTACATACATAATAAATAACTAGTGAGCGGAGGCCCAGTGAATAATAACAAAGTAAAGGGGTATATGAATGATGTCTCAATATCGTAGCTGAAATAAAACAATTCACGTTCATTTTCTTATTCTAAGCATGTAGACAAAAGTCAGAATTCATACTTAATCTTTCACATACGTTCATTAGTACAAGTAGATCTCACACAGAGCAGCTTAAATTTTTACTTGTCAGTTCTATGGAAGAACCTCCGGCCGGGTAAAGATAACTTGTCAGTCCCATATAGGTACCTCCGGACTGGGAACCTGCATACTTGTCAGTTCTACCTAGGAACCTCCAGCCGGGCACAGATAGCTTGTCAGTTCCATAAGAACCTCCGGTCCGGGAACTTCTAGCATACTTGCATCATAATATCATGTCATTTATAACATACTTGAATCGTAGCATACATCACTTGCAACATACTTGAATCATAACATGGCATCATAATTGCTTTTTACGTCGGACAATCGTTTATAGTAATAAACACGGCTTTTCCTTCAACAGATCTTATTTCATATATAGAAAATACATAGATTTGAACATAGCTTTACTAAGTTATTACTCACAGATATTAGGCGTCGTAAGTAGGTAATTCAACTATCCAGTGGCACTTGACCTACATAGTTACAAAACGAACATATCCAGAATTACACACCCGTAAATGATAACTTGGTCCTTTCTTGTTCTGGTGTGTACTTACATCATTATCCTCATTATGGAGTCTTAATCATGGCCTAGGAATGCCTAGAATGGAATGAGGATGCAAAAATGCACTTGAAAACATTTCCCAATTTTTGCTAAAAATAAGGTCCACGCTCGAGCGTGTCTTTCCCCGCTCGAGCGGACATGCAAGATGTGAAGGTTCGCTCGAACGTGACTTTCCCCGCTCGAACAGACTGTAAACTTGGAAAAAGTATTGGTTGCATATTTTTCATGCTCAACGCACGCCTGATCTCCGCTCGAGCGTGGGACTCAGACCTACGCTCAAGCGTGAATTACCTCGCTCGAGCGGACTGCAAAACATATGAACTTCTGGGTCTATGGATTTCACGCTTTAGTGTGACTTACGCTGCTTAAGCGGAAGTGCATGTACTCAGAGTGTCCGCTCGAGCGTGAAGTCCCCTGCTCGAGCGTGGATCAAATTTCTGGAATTTTCAGATTTGATCTTCAAGCTCAAACTCAACTTTTAAAGCTCCAAACTTCATTTTTCTGGGCCAAAACTTGAGAAAGTACATAAAGACCTTTAAAACAACATAAATTAAAGATCATTACAAGAAATCATGGTCGAAAGACATGCCAATTGAATACAATTTCAACTTAAATTTTAGGAATGATTCAAGAACATATCATGCATGGACTTCCTTAATCTTGAGTTTCACAAAACATGACCAAGTGCCATAAAACAATTTGAAACTTGATGATTTCCCTAAATTGAGGTGAATTTCAAACATGCAAGAAGGAATTTCCTAGCAACATGTTCTCAATGCATTGAAATGCACATGCACGCATGAATTCATTCTTAATTCCATTCCTTTAGCACAATTTTCATGTTAATCCACCTAACACAATTAATTTCATGCTCTAATCCACCAAATTACAAAGCTAGAGATTAACATTCTTACCTAAGGTTTTCAATTCCTTATGCTAGAGATGGTCTTGAATGATCTTCCAAGTTTTCCTAGCAATTTCTTCCAATTTCAAGCTTGGTCTCAATTTCTTTTCCTCACTCTCTCTCCCTCTCACGTTTTTGATGTAGAAAAGGGCTTAAAGGTGTCTGCAAGTAGATGAAAGGAGGTGAGTGGGCTCAAAGAAATGGTGTTTATTTAGATAAGGTCATAAGCAATTAAGTGGAATTAAATTAATCTTATTTAATCGTTCCGAAACGAATTTTAATTGAACCTACCAAAAAGTCCTAAAAATTCTACTTAACACATAAGTCAAATCGATTTCTGTATCGTATGCTGATAAGGCCTTCAATTCACAAATCGAAACTAAAACATGAACAAATCTTGCTACGCTAAATAGATAAGGTCACATCAATAATACAATGCACATGTAATTAACCCATGATTTCTTCTTAATTACTTGCTAGGCACACTTAAGCATGAATTAACGTTAATTAAGGGTCGGGGTTGTTACAAAAGCATACCTTAGACCCACGAGGGTGCCTTACCTTTATAGCTAGCACTAACCTGATCACTATAGAAGTCTAGCTTCAATAGACTTTGGCTCAATACTTATCTGGGACTCTCAACTAGATAGAGATAAACTCCCTAAGAGCTTTATCTTTATCCAAACTGAGATCCACCCCAACTCCAGGACTCCTATCCCTTATCCGCTCATCTCAGGTTCCAATATCTCCGCAGATAACCTCGGCCTAGCCGAGATCACCTCGGCATCATGACTAAGCCACGTGGCACTCTGGCTGACACGTCGGCGTCACCTCGGCCACGTGCTGTTATTCACAAAATATGCCCCCATAACTGCCCCTAGGTTCTATTACCTTGGCAACCTGAGGTGATGGAACCTATACCGTTTGTCCACATAGCATGTTGGTTAAGACTCACTCTATCCTTCACGACTGAGATCATCACTCGTCGGCTGCATATGACCAAGACTCTGTAATCTCCTTTATCAATGACCAAGAATCAAGAACCAAGTTCTTCAAGTTCCTTAACCGATATCGCTCATCTAGCCGAGATTTTTGCTTCATTAAATCAAGAACTCCAAGAGTTTTATCTATGCATGAGCTGTCACACACGGTTTTCTTAACCGTTTCCGCTACGGGTCCTTCTCTTATTGATTCGTACCTGACACGCGCCATCAGGTCGCGTCGCTTCTATGCACGCCGCCTGACAGACACGTCGTCCAAGGCACATTATTATGATTTTCATAATTTTAACAAAACTCTTCTCTCTCTCTCTCTCTCTCTCCATCTCTTTACCTTTGCAAAAAATACAATCTCCCTCATTTCATAGATTCTCTCTCTCCCAACCCCCATTCTCGAACCACCGTTACTGTCTCTTCAAAGCTCGTCCTCCGGCGACCCTTTTATCATCTATTTGCGACCATTCACGTCGTCTGACTCCGACAATCTTCATATCGGCATTCATTTCACTCGGTAAGTTCACAATTTCTTCCCCCTTAAGTTCGGTCTCTGATTTATTTCAAACTCTATTGTATGCTTATACGCTGTTTGCTGTCATTGTGAATCTATTTGTGTTCTTGAATCTTTATTTGTGCTTTGAATTTCATCATTTGGATGTCAAACGTGCTTGTTTGCGACTTAGTTTTATTCAATCTGTCTCTAAGTCTATACATACGAACTATTCATACACTTGAGACTTTAGGAATTTGTCATTGTTCTCAGTTTTTGCACATCTGCACACACTTACTCAGTGTTCTTGAATTTCTGTTTGTTTTCTTGAGTTTGAATCATTGCACTTTTCTGTCTTTCTCTGACTTGTTTTCCAGATTTTTGCCATTGATTCTTGTTTCCATATAGATTTAGGCTTTGGGATTTGATAAATAAATCACATACTTAGGAAAAACTGAACCAAAACCCCCCTTAGATCCGAAAAAACCCTAGAAGCTGCTAGATTAGGGTTTAGCCGAGGTCTCTAAACCCACACCAAACATTTCTTTCTGAAATTTTGCCCTAATCTTCATGGGTGTGTTCAAGTGGAGAGTAGACACCCTAGAAAAAATAAAGTATTTCCGTCGAGAGTTCTCCATCCCAACTGATGTTCACCTCAGGTTGGCTGGGGATGAGGACTCCATCATGCCTGATGAGGATTCCATGCCCTTGGCAGTAGTAGCCTTTATAGAGTGTGGACTTCGGTTTCCCCTAGACATTCTCTTTAGGGAGGTCCTTCACTACTATAAGTTTTACCCTATGCAGCTAGCCATCAACTCATATCGGGTTATCAATGGCATAATTGAGCTAGCACACCGAGAAAAATATAAGGTCACTTTAGCCGACATTCAATTTTGCTATACCATGTGTGGCCTCAAGTCCGAAAAAGGCTACATATACTACCTAAAGCCTAGATCCACCGACTTCAAACTAATAGCCGACCTCCCAGACTCAAACAAGGGTGCTGGAGATGATTACTTCATCATCTCGGGCAACTGGGAGTTCTCACTTGATGACGACCTCCATCTCTATCCTCTGAGCCGAACGGTGTTTAAAGAGGGTGATGGTAAGGATTGAGTCATTCTTCTAATTACATTTCTGTTAGGACTTGCCAACTTGATATATTTTCGTCTAAATACTTTTGCCTTCTTACTCTTTTTTGCAGCTCTTCCCCAGCCGGCAAAGGGATTTCGGCAATCATTTGTTCCCAGTCGAGATTTAAAGAGGTTGTTAGATCTCCCTGTACAGAAGCGTAAGGCACTTCTTCTACTGAACTACATTCCAACATACAAGTCGGCCCTGCCCGACGTCCCTCGAAAGAGCAAATCTCTACTTTCTGCAACATCTCTCCCTGTTACTTCATTGCCAAGACCTGATCAAGCCTCAACTTCTAATCCAGCGGAGCAGCCATCAACATCTGCTCCCTAACTGATTCCTCTAGCCTAGCGCCAACGCCGACACCAAGCTCCACTCTTCGCTCTTGTAGGCAGAACTTGTAGCTGTAAACGTCAAAACACTGAGGCGTCGGTTTATAATCCAACAAACCCACCTACTGCACTTCCAGCAATACACTTTGGCACCAAAGTAACAGTCGCTTCCACAGCCGACGAGATGGGCGAAAAACCAGCCATTGTTAAGGATCTCCTTGTCGATATCCCCGGGGTTGTGACGATACAATCCTCGCATTCTCCATCCCAAACAAAGCCAAAGCCAAAGCCAAAAAGATTAAAGAAAGCTAAAGCCAAGGCCACAGTGACTTATATTGACTCTGAGGACACTGTGCCAATTTCAAAATTGGTTGAGGTAGAGAAAAGTCAAACGGCCGTCGAGAAAAGGCCAACTGAGGTTGATGCACCTGATTTCCAACCGCCCAAAAGGCCGAGGTCTGACTAACCTGAGGGTAGCCAAAGCTTCTCTCGCAATATAACTGGGCTCCCGAGGTCATGGTGGATGACAGACCCTTGACAGCCAGTGACAGCGCAATGAATCTTGAAGTTGGTGCAGCCTTGTCAACGGCTGTTCTTTTACCAAAAGACATGAACCGTATGGCTGAACTGCATGAATATGAAAACTTCGCCCTTATGATGCAGCACTCGGTCTTGGTAAGTCTCTTTCTTACTCTTTTGTAATCTTTCTATACGTAGTGAAATTTCACTAATCTGTTTTACTTCTTGCATGTCATCTAGTATGCTCATTCATACGCGATCAAGACTGGGATGACAAGGAAGGAGTTGGTAAAGAAGACAAAAGAAGCTATCAAGCTCCTCTCCTCACTCAATCAAGCTGAGGCCAATAATCGAGCCTTGCCGGATCAAGCCAAGGCTTCCAAAGCTACTCAAGATTTAGCCGACGAAAAAACAAAAAAGGCTGATGCTGAAGCCGAGGCCGCCAGAGTCGATCTTGAGGCTGCCAAGGCCAAGGCAGCTGATTTAGAGGCCAAGCTTCAAAAGGCCCTTGACTTAAAGGAAGCCAAGTTCAAGGCGGCCAATGAGAAAGCTTTTGAAGAAGGACAAGCCGCCGTCCGAGATCAATACAAAGGGCAAGTCAACCTAGCTTGCAACCGAGGTTATTACCTTGGTTGGACGGTGGTGCTCAATAAGTTATTTGTCCCAATGGACTCCGACCTCCAAGACATCAATCAACTTCAAGTGCCTTTCCCTCTTGAGCCCAAAGACTCTGGCGAAGAAGCCGACGATGATGATGCCGAGGATGGTTATGCCGAGGAAGAGGAGGAGGAAGCTGCCACTGATGCCAAGTCCCCCACCCTAAATGAGCAAGTCCTAGACTTGATTCAAGATGAGGAGGATGACTTAATTTCTAAGGGCGTTTCTCCCAAACCAACCACCTCTAAGGCCGAGGTCCAGTGCGCCGAATGGAGTTTGGACCAGACTCTGCTCGAAATAGATGCCGAAGTAGCGGCGGAGAAAAATGCAATGCTGCCAATCGAGGCCGACAAGACTCCCTCAGCCGAAGTTGAGCAATCCCAGACCAATCCTAACGCTTAGGATATTTCTTCTTTGTTTTGTACTTTTCTTTCTTATTTTTGAACAATGTTAGCTTTAGTTTGGCCAATGTGCCCTCTTTTGTACATTGAACAACTTGTCTTTTGCCAGGTCGAAGTGTCTTTTTTTGAATACAAGTCTTCTCTTTTTTACTAAGTGTTGAATATTTGTTTCATGTATGCTTTTCATGCTTCCATACTTAGAATATTTTTGCATTCCTTCAAAGTATACCTTTAACTATATAATAACTCTGGGGTACAATACCTCGGATACAAACCTTGACTGTTTGCCTCGGCCAACCATTGGTACACCTTGGCTAACACTAAAAAATATCAAAAATATTTTTGCAAGTGTTATTCAGTATTTCTTTTGTATCTTTCATATGTTATCTTTTATCGAGAGTTCTTTCTTCTACCCTTTCCAAGTCTAGCAACCTAGTTGGCCATCTCGGCCAATATGTATCTCGGATACTTCTTTCAATGTGACCTCGGCTAACTTTAACTTGTAATTTTTTTTGAAATTCCAACAAGTGTTAAGCCCATTCTAACTTGTAAATTTTGTCTACAAAATTTCAACAAGTCCCAAACTCTTTAAGTTTATTTATCATTCTCCAATTCCTTGTTCCCTAATGTGAACCTAAGTTTCACTTATGTTCACATTAAGCGCGTATAGTCTTTCACCGAAATCAGATTCAAACAAAGACTAGCCGAGGTTTTCAACCTTGGTTTCTCTATTAATTTAACTGAAATGCACTTAGTTCCATTCTAAGTTTAATTCTGCCGACATGGCAAGTCTAGTTTCAATTCAACTTAGTTCAACTCTATTATATGCAAGTATAATTCAACTCTGCCATATAATAAGTCTAAGTTATTCATCATGTTTTAATCAGAAACATCGCTAACTTAGTTCAACTCTATTATATGCAAGTATAATTCAACTCTGCCATATAATAAGTCTAAATTATTCATCATGTTTCAATCAGAAACATCACTAACTTAGTTCAACTCTATTATATGCAAGTATAATTCAACTCTGCCATATAATAAGTCTAAGTTATTCATTATGTTTCAATCAGAAACATCGCCAACTTAGTTCAACTCTATTATATGCGAGTATAATTCAACTCTGTCATATAATAAATCTAAGTTATTCGTAATGTTTCAATCAGAAACATCGCCAAAGGACTAGTCAGTCCTATTACACAAATTTCAAAATTAAGCTAAAATTTTATTATTACTTTGGCTAACGACATAGACTTCGAAAAAACAAAAATCTAATGATAAAAAAACTTCAAGTTGCAATTGTTTCAGGGTCTTGATAACTCTTTACCCTCACTGTCTTCAAGCCGATATGCCCTATTGCCAGCGACTGAGATAATTCTATAAGGCCCCTTCCAGTTTGGCCCTAGCTTGCCCTTCCTAGGATCCTTCTTGTTGCCGACCACTTTCCTCAGCACAAGGTCCTCAACTTTGAACTCTCTTGGGTTAACCTTTTTGTTGTAAGCCCTAACAAGTTGTTGCTGGTATGCCCCCAGTCGAATTGCTGCTCTTTCTCTTTTCTCCTCCAGAAGGTCTAGATCTCGGGCTAGAAATGCTTCGTTAGTACCATTTTCCACTCCATGGGTTCTGATCTCTGGAATGCTGACTTTTAGTGGGATAACTGTTTCAGTGCCATAAGCTATGGCAAATGGATATTCCCTAGTTGATCTCCTTGGCGTAGTCCAATATACCCAGAGTACATTGGGCAACTCTTCCGCCCATTTTCCTTTTACTGCTGCCAGCCTCTTTTTGATCCCATCTAAGATAGTCTTATTAGATGCTTCTGCCTAACCATTACTCTGAGGGAAACTTGGAGTAGAGTAATAATTCTTGATTTTGTACTTTGCACGGAAGCTTTGATTAGCTTACTGTCCAACTCTATACCATTGTCTGCTATTATTGCCCTTGGGATCCCAAACCTGGTGATGATGTTCTTCCATATGAAGTTCTTCACATTAATATCTCGAATCTTCGCAAAGGGTTCAGCTTCTACCCACTTTGTGAAATAATCAATTGCTACCAATAAGAACTTCCTTTGCCCAGTTACTTGGGGTAGTTGTCCAACAAGATCCATGCCCCACTGGGCAAATGGCCAAGGGTTGGATATTGAGTTCAAATCTGCTGCTGGTTAATATATCAAAGGTGCAAACTTTTGACACTTTACGCACTTTCTGACGTAGGCTTCAGCATCCTTTTATATGTAGGGCAACCAATACCCTTGAGTAATGGCTCTATGAGCAAGTGATCTGCCCCCAGCATGGCTTCCACATACCCCTTTATGTATTTCATACAAGAAGTCTTCAACTTGGGAAGGATGCATACATCTCAAAAGGGGACCAGTAAAAGACCTTCTGTAGAGATGTCCTTCTGCTGTTAGGTTAAACCTAGCTGACCTCAGTCTGGTCTTGTGCGCTTCTTTGCGATCATCTGGCAGCTTTCCATCTCTAAGGAACATTATTATTGTGCCCATCTAACTTGGGCCCATCACCACACACATTGCTTCGTACTTAGTGATTAGTGGTTCCACACTTGAGCTTGACAAATAATCAACCATTATTGTCCTTGCCTCCACTGATTTCATTGCACTAGCCAGGTTAGCCAAGGCATCGGCATGGCTGTTATCATCTCGGCTAACTTGCTGTAGTCGGCAATCTTGAAACAAGGCTAACAGTTTAACAACCTCTTTGACATAGGCTATCATTCTTTCATCTCGGGTTGCATACTCGCTTGTTGCCTAGTTCACAATAAGCTGGGAGTCATAGAAGACTACCACTTCGTCGGTTTCCATTGCTGCTGCCAACTTCAATCATGTGATCAGTGCTTCATATTCTGCTTCATTGTTTGAGGCCTTAAACCCCAAACAAATAGATTATTCCAATATCCACCCATTTGGCGATACTAGTACTACTCCTGCCCTCGCTCCTTGACAGTTTGAACTCCCATCAACAAATAAACGGAAGGAGTCGCCGATGTAAATATCGCAGAGCTTGAGTTTTTCTTTTTTCTTCTGCTCTGTTGTGGGGTTTTTCATTCCTAGATGGATCTCTTCTTGTTCTCCTGGGCACCCTAAGCCGCGGCTCATCGGAGCCCAACGTGGGATGGCTCCATGTGTGAACTCGGCCACAAAGTAGGCTAAAACTTGGCCCTTAATTGCTGCTCTGGGCCTAAATTCTAGGTCGTATTAACCCAATACTACTGCCCATCTGGCTACCCTGCCTGTCAGGTCTCCTTGTTGTAGCAAGGACTTCAAGGGATGCTCAGTCAATACCACAACCTTGTGGGCTTGGAAATAATAATTCAACTTTTTGGAAGTCATCATTAAGGCCAGTGTCAATTTTTCTAGGGGTAAGTATCTAGTCTCTACACCTGCTAGGGTTTTACTCACATAGTTATGACGACCCCACCACATATAATGATTAGTACTTAATTAATTAAGGAGATTTGAAATTTAATTGCTAATTATTCCAATTTAATCTGAGATTTACGAAAATTATGGAGATTGATTCATTTATGGTTTTATTAAGTATTTATTTTGGAATTAGAAATTGAAAGCCTAAATTGCTCAAGAAAGTATAAATAGTGAATTGAATTTCGAGTATCGGACCATATGGGAAGTTTAATTAAATATTCGATTCAGATTTATAAAATTGAGATTTGATTAATTGGGTCCGAATTGGAGTTAATTAAGTTAAGAGGATTAGGAATTAAGATTATTACAAATTAAATTCATTTATGTGGTGCCTAATTTGAATATGTAATTTATTGACGAAATTTTGAGTCTGATCAGAAATTGAAGGATTAAATGATCTAAGAAACCAAAATTGATGATGGAAATGAGTTTAATTTAATATTTGGAGGCTTTTGGGAGTTTGATTAAAAATCTGATTCGGATTGATAAATTTAAATATATTTAATTAGACTCTAATGAAAGTCAATTAGATTAATTAAATTATGGGAGATTTATGATTAGTTATGGTTAATTTAATTATATGTTAATAAAGACTTATTGAGAATAAGTGTTATTTAATTGAATTAATCTTAACCGTAAATTTAATTGTGGAATAATTTAGAGTTGGAGGATATTTGTGGGTGTGTGTGTGCTGAGAAATCTGGGTGTGTAGAGAAATTTTGTGTGTGTGTGTGCATGTGAGTGTTGTGCTGGAGGCTTCAAGGAGTCTGCACATGTGTATTGTGAAGAGAGGAGTGTGTATACAAGAGGAGAGGTAGAGTAGGTGTAGACGTCCCCGAATGTCTCGGGAAAAATCCCGTCTTGTTCATTTAGGCTTACTACAGTTCGGACTCAAATGTCACGGTTCTTAATCTGATCTCGCACAGTGCAATGCAAGATTGATAAATCACCAAAGAGTCCAAATCCGTCAAATCGTTTTGGAAAATTGATTTTTAAGAAAGAAGTGACAAACATGGACTGCTTTGCCAGATATAGAGTCGCCACCTAAATATTTTATTTTTGGGAAAATTTAAGAAACCCTGACTCGTTGCCTAAGGCCACGTGTCCGTCATCACCAAAGTTGCATCGGCTCGGGAACTTGGGTACGATTGGGGAAGGTCAGCTATGAGCACCCCCGCTCGCCCGATCAAAGATTGGCCACTACTAAACATGATATCTTATTTTTTTTAAAAACACATGCGTTCTTATTCTGGTTAATTAGCTAGAATTACTAGGTGATGCGCACAACACACAAGTATAGACTAGATCGCCTAATTTGGAACAAAGCATTGCATATCTGTTTGTTTGGAAGGTGGTTTGAAGTTTGCTACTCGCAAGTAGGCTAAATCACGGATTTCAATGAATTATCCCAATTCAAGCAACCCAACCTCCACCCACAGGCATTCAGGCAATTATATCACATAAGCAATTAGCCTCATGGTAAGCATGTCATCATGTTAACACTTACACACATGCAAGATGCTAAAGCATAAACACTCATAGTGTACTTCGAGTCAAAACAAGAAACTAGTTAGAAATCATGCATGATCCTAGTTCATGTTAAGATGGCTAATGCAACACATGCAAAATGCAACTAGAATAGGCTCGGTTAATCTAAGAATGGCATGTGAAATGCGACAACTCGATATACGTATTCAAGTTGGAATTGAAATACTATGCAATTAGTATGATGCGCCGAGCCCGGTGCGTGCAATACGAATGAATGTATGCAAACATGCTAACATAAGTATGCTAATTGAAACATGACCTAAAACTAACCATTTAAAAGCAGGTAAGTAAAAGGGAGAAAGACGTGGGGTTAGAAGACATTCACACACACGCACACTTATTACAAAATTCGCCCTCTCGACGGAGGGACCAAATAAATAATACAAACCGAATAATTAATCAACTACCCTAACTAATTAAATATTACAAAACCTTTAATTAATTACAAAACAATCTAAGTACGAAATTGAAGAGGCCGACGCAGCTCCGCCTCGAAATGATTGGATGATGCATGCTCGATTCGCCTTGCTCGGAAACCCGTTGCCATGCCACATGTTGCCTCTGCTTGCACTGTTTTATGCCTCTAAAAGCTGCACAAGTCCCAAGGCTGCTTCTGAACCACTCTCTGAGCACTTCGGGATGTCACCGGCCAAGAGATAGGACCACCGGCCATGGAAGGATGGTCATCGACCAAAAATGGGGCCATCGGCTGGATTTTTGTAGCCGGCCGGCTCTGAAGATGGCCGACCGGCCATCTATTCCTGCAGAAAACTGTTTTTGTTGCAGCAGAGGACAGACAGTGCATGGTAAGGCATTTACAAGACAATGTGTGCACAGCTACTCTCCCTATCATGCTATGAGCTCAAGGGAGTATGGCTCTCGCCCCTCAGGCCACCAATCACGCATTTCAATGCATGATGACCAAAGGTGCCAAGTGTGCAAATTAATGTGGAATGAATGCAACAAAACATATGAAAGCCTAGAACTCTATCATGCTTGGATCAAGAGCGTCGGTAACTAAGGATTGAAGGACGTTTCGTCACTTCAAGTACGAACGTCCCTCGTTTCTCATGTTTGGTTTGACACCCCAAACCAAACAAAGTGCAATGCATGTATGCCAAATACAATTCAAAACATGCAACTAATGTAATGCGACATAAGCATGCCAGATGCAATATGACTTGAACATACACACGAGGTTAAGGTAGCAAACATGCCAAATGTAATACAACCTAAGCTAACATGTGACAAGATGCAAACTAGCAAACATGCAAGACGCAACCTAGATATACAAACATGTATGGCATGCAAAGGTAGACAAGCATGCAACATTGAACAACATGATGAATGGACTTAAACTAAAGATGGACAGACCTCAGTCATGTCCAAAATCAGTGGCCAATAGTGCCAAGGAATGACGGAATGAGATGCACAATAAGCATGCAAATGTAATGGCCTACCACCTAGGCACAAGGATACAACTCTCAAGCATGAGCGAGAAGGGATGAACATGATAATGTGACAATGCCACGAACTCTGAAATCATGTGAGGAATGATGCCAAATCATGTGCACAAGTGAAGCATAGCATGCCAATAGATCCAATGCTCAAGGTTAGTCAAGGGGCTCACATCATGGCTATACCAACCAAGCCCCAAAGGGCCAAGGGGACTTAAAATAGTCCTAGGGCAAGCCAAAACAAGGCTAGAACATGCATGTGATAAGGCCAAAACATGCTAAAAAGATGGGTACAAACAAGGGGCATGCAAGGCCACAAAGGGAGCATTATACTACATCTATCACAACCACTCATGGCATGGATTATGCGATGAAAAATAGAGTTATAATATGTCAAAATAAGCCCCAAACCCAATGAGATGGCATCCCAAAGACCTAATCATGGAGACATGCACAGTGACCCAAACATGGAGCATAAGACACCAACTCTTCAAAGCATTAAAAGGATAGCAAATGCAAGCATACAAGCATGAAACATGGACTGAAATAACATGACAAGTGATACCAAATCACTGAAATGGCCCAAGTAAAGCATGCTAATGACTCACACACCCAAAGTTAACAAGCTAGAATGCATGGTGGTTATACAAAGCATGGCAAGCATGACCAAGACAAACCCAAACAGAGCTTAAGCATGATGAAACAAGGCTAAAAACTTCTCAAAGTTAAGTTAAAACATGCAAGCATAATGGTCGAAATGCATGATACATGTTTAGGCAAATGAGAGGATTGCAAGGCAAGTGTGTGATGCATGCAATAGGCCGAAAAACCAACTTAAAACAAAGGTATATCATGCCAAGATAATACCAAAAACTTGTTGAAATTGGGCCAAAACATGCTAAGCAAACATGCTACTATGGTGAACCAACAATGCAAGCAAATGAGACACAAAGGGAGAGGGGTGTCCCTCCCCTATACAAGACCTCAAAACCACTTCTCCGATTTTCAGTGGTGAGAAGGTCGAAATAAAAGGGTTCCAAAGCCCAAAGAGGAAGGCACAAAAAGAGGCCAAACAAGGCCTAAGAGGGGGTAGACAACTCCCAACCCAAAAGTAACCTTAAACAAACATATTTAGCATACAAAAATAGAACTTTTTGTAGTTTAGAGTCAAGCTTAAAACAATATAGAAGTATGTGTAAAAGCTTAAGCCAAAATGGGGTATCAAAAGCAAGTTGACTCACCCTTGAAGAACACTTTAAGAACACCAACTCCAGCACCCTTATTGGATCAAAACCAACTCAAAAACTCTAAAATCAACCTTCTAGTGCCTCAGCAACCAAGGATAGTGCAGTGCTAGGTGTTTGTGTGCAATAGTAAGAACAAAACACACTTTTGAGCTCAAACACACACACAAATCTAAAGGGAGGGAGATATAGAGAGAGATATATCTAACTTCTATATCAGTTGGCTAAACCCTTGGAAAGGGAGAGGAGGCCCTCCTTTTATAGAAATCCAATTTTGCAAAGCTTCCAAGAGAAGCTAAACAAGGCTCAAATCCCTCCATACACGTGTATGGAGGGCAGAGTCTGTGCTCACCAGCTGGCACAGCTGGCATGCACAATGCCTGAAAAAGGCAAAGAAAAGGCCTCGGCCAGAAAATGTGGCCGATTGACCAAAACAAAGGCCGGCCGACCAAACATAGTGCCGATCGGCCAACACTCTTTGCCGATGGCAAGAAAAAAGGGTCGATGCCGCAGGCCGCAGGCCTTGGCCGGTGGGTTTAGAAAATGGCCAACAAGCCACCTTCTTCCCTCAGAAGCAAAAACACAGGTGTTTGGTCCACAACCAAGCACAAAACAGACAAGTTGAGAGATCTTGAGGCAAGGCGCACGGCCGAGACCTCCGGGAACTCAAAACGAACACGAACATGGATGATCATTGAGTGTTCAAACGATGACGTCCAAGTCTTAAGGACGGTCAAAAATGGGGTGTCTACAGTAGGCAACTATTCTTTTATTTTCTTGCTGGAAGCATTATTGTGAGGAAAAGAGATTGAGAACAAAAAAAAAGAGTATGGCTTCATGTTTATTTTGGGCAAACCCATGAGAGAGAACCAAGAGAGAGAAGGAAGCAATTTCAGCTCAAGAAGAAGAACAACTAAGGGAAGAAAAGCTAGAGGGAACAAGAGAATTAGAAGGGAATCAACTAAACTTCTTGAGATTAAAGTTAAGGTATGAAATCAAACTTAATTTTTTTGTAGAATCTTTACATTACACTTGAAATTAAGAAGAGTTTAGGATCAATTCCATGGAATTTGCAAGGAAATGGGTTTGAACAAGAAAATAAAGCTAGGATTCATAGTTATGGAAATAAACATGGAAATTGATCATTTTTGGTTTGATGTTGAATATCTTGCATGAATTTGGGCCTTATTTCTACATGCATGTAATTTGGAAGAATTAAAGAATAAATATGGGTTTTGATTTTAATTATTAACCCATGCATGTAATGTAATCTAAGAGTTTGACTCAAATTAAACATATTTTGGAACATCTATGATTATGAATTAAATTGAGGTTAAAAAAAAAATTGAGTTAAGCTTAAGATTAAGGAAATAAGTTTGGGAAAATTTATCAAGTAAGTTTAATTTGTGTTATTCCTCATGAATTTGGACTTCATCTTTACATGCATCAATGAATTTTTTAAGAGATTTGAAGAATTAATTTCATGTTTGGGTATAAGAAGAGCAAGTTTTGGGAAATTATGAATTCATGAACATTTTGAACTTAATATTGAATTAAAGGAATTTTGGATGTAATTGGTTTGAATTTTGATCATAATTTCACACATGCAAATATTTTTTCTAAGAGTTTTATGACTTTAATTTCATGTTTTAGATAATCCTCCATGCATCATGAATTAAGAAGGTTATGGAATTGAGCCATTCAAGTTCATATTTTGAAGAGACAAAGGAAATACTTTAAGAAATCAAGTTTATGGAAATTTAGAATTAATCTTAAAGTTTTGATTTTATAATTAGATTTTTAATCCATGCGAGTAATGTAATTTCAAGAGTTTGGAAAGTCTAATTCATATTTTAAAATTGTGGGTTTGATATAAAGAAAATGAGTTAAAACTAAATTTGGACAATTGGAGCATGATTTCGAATAAATGATTTCTAATTGAGAGTGTTTACTAAATTATACGATGGTTCTCCATATTTTTGTACCAAAAATACAAGTTTTGAGGATTTGAATATCAAATTTGAACTTCAATTACAATTTTGAAAATTCCAGAATTTACACTGTCTGCTCGAGCGAGGAAAGTCTCATTCGAGTGTGAAAGTCGAGCTCTCAGAAGTTTTTCAAAATTTTACAGTCCGCTCGAGCGACCAAAGTGGCGCTCAAGCGAAGACCCTATTTTTAGCATATTTTGGAAAACTGCATTTAGTTCACATTTTTATTCTCATCTCTATCCAAAGCATTCTAGACATGATTTATGGCTCAATAAAGATTAATAAGCTAACAATCAACATTAATTAGTTGATTAAAAGAATAAGTCATTAACTTAGTAGTACTTGACTAAGAAGCCAAGTAAGAATTGGTTTATTCAAAAAGAATGATTTAGTAATGAAATGATATGTGAAATAAGAATCCGATTTATTTGAATAAAGGAAGAATACACGTAATAGAATCTCAAATTACTTAGACAGAAAAAAAAGACAAGAAAAGTCAAGCTTGATCAAGGAATTGATATTGTGTTTCGATGTGTATATGTTATGGGTTTGTGTAGGTCACACGCTATTGTTCGCCTGATCTATTTGAATTGTCTGCATTATCTGATCTACTAGTGGAGCCATCTGTAAGTAACACTGTTGTAAAGATATGTTCAATCGTATTTATTTTCTTATTGATAAATCATATTGCTTTCTGAAATGATACTTTTCATCGATTGAATGATGATCCTATTTTGAACTGTATTCGTGGCATCCATAGCATATTGTTATTGTTATTGATATTTTTATCGTTATTGTTACAGAGATCTCTGTCAGTTCCAAACCTTGGAACTATTGTTATTGTATGATGGCCATCAATTGATTGTTCGGTCTTTTAAGACCTAGTGTATTGTTGCTATTGGATGTACCACGTATGACTTATGAATATTATGGATCGACTTGATCGAATTGAATGATTGATTGACAAATGATACGGACTGAAAATGTTCTAATGCTAATCGATCGTTTTAAAGATTGTAAGGACATCATTCATAACCCTTTACACAGTTGTTATTCACTGGGCTCTAACTCACAGTTTATTGTATATATATAGGTGGTCAAGCACTGGAGTAAAGTTAGCGGCGTCAGCCTAAATTCGTTTTGTCAAGCCAACCTACTGTACCTCACCACAAAGTTCCAAACCGTTATTGTCAAGGCTTTGTTTTGGGTTGTCTAAATCCACCTCAAGTGAACGTTTCCTAAGTTGTTTTGGCTTTGGGATTTAATTCCCCAACATGTCTTTTATTTTGTATTTAGACGTGTTTTGGGCTTCAGTTTTTACATATATATTGAATATGGACTTAGGCTTATGTCTGTATTAGTATATGTATATATATAAGTTATTTGTATATTTAAGTCCTCACAACTCTTTGGACATCATATTTTAATATTTACAGGCTTCCGCCGGCCCCTCCTATTGTATAATTGTTATTACTGTTAAGCAGGCCTTTGGTAATCAGGGATTACTGGCCGGTTACGATGCTAAACCCTTAGGGGCGGGTTTGGGTCGTGACAATAGTATACTGCCTTTTGTTCTCCCTTCTCTTTTCTGATTATCACTACACTCACTGCATGCTCCGAAACCACCAAGTATAAGAATAGCTCATCTCCAGGTACTGGATTTGACAGAACTGGAGCTGTTGCCAGGTACTTCTTCAAGTCGGCCAGGGCGACTTCGCACTCCTCTGTTCACAAAAAATCTGTGGCCTTCTTCAATAAGCTGAAAAATGATTTGCACTTATCTGAACTTCTGCTTATAAGCCTATTGAGGGCTACGGCCTTTCCTGTTAATAGCTACACTTGTTTTGCCGACGTTGGGCTTTTCAAGTCCAAGATAGCCTTGATTTGATTCGGGCTTGCCTTAATGCCCCTTCTGATAACCAAGTATCCCAGGAACTTACCAGACCCAACTCCAAATGCACATTTCGAAGCATTGAGTCGGAGCCAATATGTTCTAAGGATGTCAAAAACTGCCTTCAAGTCGGCCAGGTGATTCTCAAGTTCTTTGATCTTCACGACCATGTCATCAATGTATACTTCCACTGTTTTGCCAATCAGATGTCTGAACATCTTGGTTATCAACCTCTGGTAGGTTGCTCATGTATTTTTCAACCCGAACGGCATCACTCTGTAGCAATACAGCCCTTTTGGAGTGATGAATATAGTTTTCTTCTCATCAGAGGGGTACATTGCTATCTGATGGTACCCCCTGTAAGCGTCCAGGAAGCTCATCCTTCCATACCCTGAAGTGGTATCCATTAATTGATCAATCTTGGGGAGTGGGAAACTATCTTTAGGATAAGCCTTATTTAGGCTAGTAAAGTCGACGCAGACCCTCCATTTCCCATTCTTCTTTTTCACCACAACTGTGTTTGATAACCAAGTTGGGTAGTTCACCTCCCAAATGGCTCTGGCCTCTAATAATTTGTCCACTTCCTCCTCTACTGCCTCCACATGAACCAACGTCGGTCTCCTTGCTCGCTGAATGGCAGGTTTAGCCGACCTATCTGCGTTTAGTCTGTGGCATGTGACCTCAAGGTCAATGCCAAGCATCTCGTAGGATGTCCAGGCAAACACCTCTATGTTTGCTCGCAAGAATGCTTCTAACTCTCTTTTCTCCTTCTCGGCCAAGCCTGAGCCGAAAAGGAAAAAGCACTCTTCCTCCCCTTGCTAGACCAGAATTTTCTTCAAGGCTTCCTCGCTTTTGTTGGTTGACTCTTTGCCGACGTCATCCAGGACCTCCATGTCCTCGTCCTCAATCTCAACTTCTTCTGCTTCTTGCACGTTGCAGGTGGATTTCATTGCTGCCATAGAGCAATTCTCTGCCTGCACCTGATCCCCTCTGATCTCTTCAATTCCGTGCTCTGTTGGGAACCGCAAAAGCTGGTGCAGTGTTGAGGGAACAACCCTTATTGCGTGCAACCATGGCCTCTCTAAGATAGCATTGTACGGGGAGTGGGTGTTAATTACTGTGAACTTTATACTTACCTTCTTGGTGCCTGCCTGCACCTCCAAATTTATTGCTCCCAGGGGCCATGTCGGCATTCCATTGAACCCGACCATTGGATTGTTGGACTGCTCCAGATCATCTTGGTAAAGGTCGAGCTCCTTGTAACATCTGACATACATGATGTCACAAGAGCTGCCTTGGTTAATCAGAATGCACCTTACCTGGCATTCTCCAATCTTGAGGGATACCACCAGAGCATCTTTGTGTGGATGCTACACCATGTCTAGGTCGGCTTCAGTAAAGGACACTATTGGGCCCTAGTACTCATCTGTCCTAGGCCTCTTCTGCTAGACTTAGTACACATGATGTAAGTGTTTCACCCTTTAAGTCTCCTCACGTACCTCGTTCTCATTAACCCTTGAATGAATCACATTGATCACTCGAGGTCCGTCTGCTTACGGTTGCAGTGCTGGTGGAGGTGGTGCTGCCGGTGCTTAGGGCAGCCTTGCTTGTTCTTCCCTTGTTCTGGCCTCATCTACTAGGTCCCTTAGGTGGCCTTGTATAACCAGGTCTTCCAAATGTGTCTTCAGGGCTTTGCACCCTTGGGTTAGATGCCCATCCTCATTGTGGTAGGCACAGTGCTGCCTAAGACTTCTTCCCATGAATTTGCCAAGAATCTTTTCTGGTGCTCTATAATACGGCTGGTTCCTGATTCTTTCCAAAACCTTATAAACCGGAATCTAGAATACGGTGGTGACTGCCTGTGCAACCCTCAGTCCTGTTTCTTGTCTATTAAAATTTGCATTACATCGGCCTCGCTTTCGCGAGCCATTCCTCTTCTCTTGCTTTGACGCTTTTATTCCTGGCGTGTCTTTTTCAGCTCTCGCATATTTCTCGATCCTGGCCATGAGTTCCTCCATACTTTTTGGCAACGTCTTTGCCAGTGACTTTCGAAGCATGTAGTTATCGTTCAAGCCGTTCTTAAAAGATACAACTGCTAACTCTTGGTTGCACCTTGGTATTCTGTTAAACATCTCACAATATCTTTTGGCATAAGCCCTAAGGTTTTCATCCTCGCCAATTCTCAAAGCCATTAGGGAGTTTACCATCAACGACTATAGTTTGTTTGTAACAAACCTGGCCACAAACATCTCGACCTGGCTTTCCCAACTTTTCACAGTTCCTTTCGGCAACTTGTAAAACTAATCTGACGCGATTTCCCTGAAGGATAAGGGGAACACCTTGCAAAGCAACGGTTCGTTCCCAGTGTACAGTACCATTGAGTTCAAATATAAGCCGACGTGAAAGTTAGGATCGAACTTACTATCGTATATCTGGAATCTCGGCATGTGGAACCTTTTCGGGGCTTCAAACTTATCCAATTCTACTGAGAACAGCGTTCTCGGCTTGACTGGAGATGTGACCTCGGCATCTTGTCGCTTCCTCTGGAGGTAGTCCCTCAAATCCTCCTTAGTCCGTACAGGAGCTTGGCTATCAACCGATTTCAGCCTTTTTGGTGCACTGCTCCCGGTGCCGTTATGAGTCCTCTTAGACCTGTTTTTATTCATTGTGTCAAAACAAAGCTCCTTCTCTTGAACATGCTGATGTTCCTTGACATAAGTTTCCTTGGCATGAGGTGTCTTCTGAGACTCTCCTCTCATCGATTCTCTTCGCCCGACCTCACGTGAAGGCCGATGCGAATACTGCTTTACCCTGTCATGCTGAGGAACTGCAAGGATTGCTTTCTGCCCCCCCTTTCTGGGCATCGTTCTTGGCCGCTGGAATCGGCGTGTCCTCCAATGGAAACGGTGGCTGTATGACGTTGTTCTGCATCATGAAGTTGACAACCGATTGTAGGCCTGCCAATTTGTTTGCCATTCCCTTCATGTCGTTGTCCCTCCTCAGGCATTTATATTTCCATACTTAGAGGTCGCTTTCATTATAATATTCGTCCCGGCCTGCCTTCTTTGGTACGTCTGCCTTTTGGCCGACGTCCTTTTTCCCGAGATTCTGTTCCCGGGGTTCTTCATTACAGTTCTCTTCCTCTACATTAGGATCAGTGTGTTTGCCACTCCTACTAGGGATGTCGTCCCCGACTTTTTCTTTCTGCCCGTTGTCGACCATCTATTCTCCTCACTTTTCCACAGACAACGCCAAATTGTGAGTGTTGATTTTTGACCACACAACCAAATAGGGAAACTCAACAGAAGAGCACCAGTAAAATAGATTAAGCCCGAACAACCTGTTACAGAAATCCGGTGGTGGTTCGTCCACCTAGGGGCACTCCGACAATCAAGTCAGTAATTATCTCTCAAAGATAGCCAATAGTGCTTAACTCACTACACAAAGCTTAAAAAGCATACCTTAGACCGACGATGGTGCCTTGCCTTTATAGCCAGTACTAACCTGATCCCTGTACAAGCCTAGCTTCAATAGACTTTGGCTCAATGCTTATCTGGGACTCTCAACTAGATAGAGATAAACTCCCTAAGCGCTTTATCTTTATCCAGACTGAGATCCACCCCAATTCTAGGACTGCTATCCCTTATCCGCTCATCACAGGTTCCGATATCTCCGCAGATAACCTCGGCCTAGCCGAGATCACCTCGGCATCATGACTAAGCCACGTGGCCCTCTGGCTGACACGTCGCCTCGGCCACATGCTGTTATTCACAAAATATGCCCCCACATTAAGTATTTTTTTTAGTTGTGAACTAGGACATTATTATAATTCTTTGGTATGTCTTATTTTAAGATAAAAACTGGCAATCATAAAATTAAAATAAAAAAAACTCTCTAACAATAATATATTTTTTTAAACTTATCTTTGCATCAAAGCCATAAGCAAAACAAGGTTGCACAAAATATTTTAATACATATTTTCAATTAAGGTTGTGCAAAATACTGTCCAATCCGTTAAAATCGCACTATTCTAACCGCTAACCACGGTTTAAACTTTAAAATTTATAATTCGCCAATTGAACCACTCCGCTCTGCTATAGTTAATACATATAAATTTTTTAACTTCCAATGAAATATCAATGTAAAAATGAGTGTGAGAGAGATTTAAGGTATGGAATTTATTACAAATTAGTAATTATATATATGAAACATATTATGTAAAATTACTTTGTGTTATATATCTAAAAAATATTATACAAATTAGTGTTATATATTATGCAAATGTATCATAATTAATTAGAATATTCTCCAATCCGTCAATCCACCAAAACCCGTCCAAACCGCAATTTGTTAATCTACTAATCCGCCAATCCGCCATTCGATTTATAATTTTACTCTCAAACCGCCCGAACCGCATCGTATTGTGCACACCCTATTTCCAATATTAGAAACGTTCTACAACAAACAACCCAAAGTGATGAGAAGTAGGAGAGGTTACTATCCATGAATTACTTGCAATCAGGGATGAACCTATGGGGAGACCATGAGGGGCCGCCCCCCCACCTGTCTGGAGAGTGCCACTGCTGTGGTTAGTTGTTTGAAAGTTGTATACAATTTTTATTAAATGTGGCCGCTTTGTTTTGAATGGATATGGTCTCGTCCCTTTTTGATTGCCCACGTCATTCTATTAGCAAGAAACAATTATGTATTTGAAATTTTTATTTATTTGTTTCTTACAAGATTCATAATACAATTTTTAATGAGCATATTTTTAGGTTGTATTTAGTTTATAAATTTGAAAAGAAAAAGAGAAAATGTGTGTACAATGTAAGTGAAATATAATTATATTTTATCTATTTTTTTTTTTAATTTCTCTTTCCAAATTTATTTCAAAATCTATGAACCAAACATAAGGATATAAGAAGAGAAATGTTATTCCACACTATGTGGATGCATGTGTAAATTATTATGTAAAAAATTAGATAATTCACATTACACATATGAAAAGAGAAATTCTCAAACAAGTGCATATTGTGCATATTGTGCATTATGATTTGGAATAACCAAAAGGAAGATTACTAGCCTCATTTAAATGACAAATTTTTCAATGGCTTGACATCTTACAAATAAATTTGAGTCATTCTTTCCATGCCAATGCCTATTATGACAGTGAATATTATTGTTATACGAAAAATGTTGAGCAAATTTTATAAGAATAAAAAAAAGACTAAATAAAAAATTTAAACTGAAAGGGAGTTGATTACAGACAAGTTTTATCTTCAAAACTTCACGGATCATAAGAAAATACAATTGAGAACTAAAGAGATTACGAAATTTCCTTCAATAAGGACTAAAAAATGAAACAATCTATCCACTTATTTGCAAAGTATTGCATTTGTGTTTACTCTTTCAGTTACTACTATATTTATGAAGAAAATTGTTAAAATTACGTGTTGTAACAAAATAGATGATGATTTTTTAACAAATTGTATTCTTTTGTTCAAATAGAAACTTATTTTATTTTTTACGTATTAATTTAGTATTAAATATTAATTTATTTTTCATTCTTTAATTGAAATAGAATTGTTTATATCAATTGATACAAAATTTAAATAAAAAAAATTATTCCAACACCCCCCCCCCCCCCGGGGCGCCGAAAAAGAAATCTTGGTTCTATCCCTGCTTTGAATAGTGTTTGTTATTTATTTCAATTAATTGGTAATTAGTATTGCAATATAACTCATTTATAATGTAATTCTTTAGGATGCTGTCACTATAGATGTCTAGTGTGTGTTTAGAGAGACAGAAAGAGCTGTCATAGATAAATTTCATATAAGCATGAATTGATGATGTTATTGCCTTGCTCAGGTACATCAATGTCATTTTATTTTATTTTATTTTGTAAATCTTCTAAAATCTAGACATTGCAAGGGAGAGCTAGAGTTTACAGTCCATTAATAAGTGAAAAGCATTAATAACTTAAAAGATGATTCATAATACAACTGCAATACGAAAGAGATCTCCATTAAGGAATCCTGCATGACAAAGCCAGATTAGTGTTCTTCGTGTGAGTACATGTTGTTGAACTATGCACAGAAACCAGTCACAAAATCATGTTTTGTGTCCGGTTTTGTGATCAATTTCTGAGTAAGCGTGTATTAATCATGTGAGTGAGTTTGAGGGGTGTAAGATGAAGTTCTGGTTTGGAAGTTTGTTTTGCTGGTTGGTGTTTGGACCGGCAGTGGGTTCGGGTGTTGCAGCAGCAGCTGGACCTTGGGTGATGATCTGTAGTGGGTGTCTTCCGGTGATGGCTGTGGTGGGGAGATTTTTCAGTGGTTTTTTTCCCGGTTGTGGCAGGTGTAGCAGCTCCGGTGTGGTTTGGCCGGACTAGCAGCAGTTCTGGTGGTGTAACTTCAGAGGAGGGCAGCAGCATAGGGTGGCTGTAGCTTCTGAGGAGTGGATGGGGAGAGCAGGGGAGGTGGGCATGGAGTTTTTGGCAGCAGATGGGGAGGTGCAGTAGCTTTGGGTTATTCCGGTGGAGGTCTGGAGTTTTTCTCGGGTGGGAGTTTGCTCGGCCGGTGTGGGCTTCGGGAGATGGGAGATGCAGCAGCTAGGGGGGCGTGGGCAGCAGCTTAGGAGGGCCTGTAGCTGCAGAGGCGTGCGTGTTGGGAGTAGTAGCTGCAGAGGGTGGGTCTTGGCAGAGGGGTGATGTCTGTTCGGTGGGTGATGTCTGCAGAGGAGTGGGTCTTGTCTTGTTTTTTTGGTGTAGTTAGTTTTGTTTAGTTTGGTTGTGGGTTTAGTTCTTTTAGTTTGGTTTGGGTGGTTTGGTGGGTTGATTATGTGGGGACTCTTGTATTTTGATTTTCTAGTTAAATTCTTCTTAACTTTTTAATTTAAAAAAATCGAGAGGCTTAGGGGTTGGTTGTATGGGTGCGAGTAGCAGTAGTAGGGGTATTGTTATACTTCCGAATCTCTCTCGATGCATGCCGTCTTCTTGTACCTTTAATTTCATGCTGTTAATGAAATTTTTCTTTGCTGATAAAAAAAAAAAAAAAAAAAAAAAAATCATGTGCACGTGCATGATCAAGAGAGAGACAGTTACTTAGAACCATAAAATTTTTGGTCTTTTAGAGGCAGATTAATGGGCACCCCACATTCTTCGGGAATAAGAGAGATGCGAGAGGGTTTGTAAGTTCCTAGTGCACCCAATACTTGCACACATAAACCGGTCACAAAACCATGTTGTCTCCAATTCAGTGACCTTTTTCTTCATTCCAAACAAGCATGCATTGATTTTATGCACATGTTTGTGCATGAGAGAGGGAGAGCTGCTTGGAATTAATTGTCAAAATTTTGATCACATCATTAGGTCTAAAAAGCGAGTTTGTACACATTTGTCATTTTCTATTTTAGTTTATTGGAGGCAAATTAATTTGCACCCCATATTTTTTGGGAATAAGATATATGGATGTGAAAGGGATCATAAAATCCAATTGCATCCAATGCTTGGACATAGAAATCAATCATAAGAATGTGTTTCGACTTCATTTTTGTGACCTTTTTCTACGTTTCTAACAGGCATACATGGATTGTGTGCATGTGTTTGTGCATGACCGACAAAGATAGATACATACATACATGGTTAGATAGAGATTTACTTTTAAAAAGTCAAATTTTTGGTCTATCAGGGGCAGACTAATGGGCACCCCACACCCAATACTTTGCACACAGAAACAAGTCATAGAACTGTGTTCTATGTCCGATTCTATGACATGCTTTTGTGTTCCTCGTAAGCATGTATGTATTGACTGTTTGCATGTGTTTGTGCATGATTGAGAGAGAGATAGAGAGAAATTATTTGGAATAGTCATATTTTTGGTCTATTAATTGGAGGCAGATTGGGCACCCCACCACGCGAGAGGGATCGTAAGGTCCAAGTCCAACTGCACACAATTCTTTCTTTATGCAATTGCAAATAGAAACCCTATCTGGTTTTGTTTTTGCCAAGTTATTTATGGCCTTAACACCTGAACAACAAGCCTTTGACGGTCCTGCCTCCAGATCTGAGACTAAAAGGCTTCCATTTAATGAATGAAAGGCATGGGACCAGTTTAACAACTTTTCGGCACAAAGGTGCAGTCGTATTTATAGTTGTACTCATAGCGGACCTGAGACAACTAGTAATAGCATGACCGAAAGCACAACCAGATGATGCATGTTTGCACTTGAGAACAGAGATATTCATAACAATTTAATGAGTTTATAAGTTGCGATGATTGTAGTTGATACTTGTAAAAGAGGTTGCATATAGAGAGAGAGAGAGAGAGAGTTTGTTTAGTCCAAATTCTCTTGTTGTTACCATGCAACCATCATGATTTAATTTGCATGTGGAATTATCTCCCAAGACTTCTCTTGCAGAAGCTGATCATGTGTCAAGTTGTCTAAGGAACACAGGATCTGATATGAGCCCTTGATTTTAGAGTGATAAATATGCCAAATATGTTTCAGTAGTGTCGAAAATTCGTTGAGCTGCACTAAAATGATATCAAAGGTTCTGCTATAGGAATTGTGCTCATGGGATTTTTGGATTGTTTACTGCTAGAGAATGTTCAAATGAACTGAGCTTGAAGTTTTAAGCCACACAACACAAGTGCTCTGTCCAAAACAATTGTGCATGAAGGTAAGGACATGGATGACTTTAAAACAAGCACGAGAATATATAGCTAAAAGACCACAATAGTCATGTCATTTATGCTCTTTGTAGGATTTTAGATTTTATGTCACATTTAATGCTTGTAAAGGTGGAGTAAATATTGAGTATAACAATAACATTATATGATGATATCATTAATTAATAAAATGGTTTACTTTGCAGTAATAGAACTATGAAAAAAGGTTGGGACTTCCTTTTTGGGGAACCCCCACCACCTTCGATGCATTGTAATTGGCCAACTTTTTTTTTTTTTTTTTCCTCCTATCTCTGGCTGACATGTGTCTGTGGAGGTCAAAAAAAATCGAGTCTGTATCATTTCTGATAGAATTATATAGCTGAGTTAGTAGCAGACAATGGTATCTCACTCAACCCATTCGTTGTTGTTGTTGTTGTTGTTGTTGTTGTTTTTGTTCTGTTAGGTATACCAAGTGGAAATGTATCATTGTTGTACCCATTATTTACTTGTGAAAGAAGGGGTATATAGGGGGTCTTGCATTTCTCCTTTTTCATTCATTTTATTTTTTTCTCTACAAATTATATCCATATATGGTCTATGTTTGAATCTTGATTTGTGGAGGAAATTGTCGAGGGAAGAAGAAAGTGAGTGAAATGGAGAAGGTAATTTTTGTTTTTCATCAATCTAAAATGGAAATCTTTTTGTTTAGGAAAAGAATACACCATCATGCATTTTATGTGCTCGCTTAGAAAAGCAGGTGGAACACTTGCACTAAAAGCAGGCATAAGCATTTTGATTTTTGATTTTTATTAAATGAATAAAATATTTAAATTTATTACAAAATATTAAAATTTAAATATAAAGGTATAAATAATTTTCTGCTTAAGTCGTCGGACATTTCATTACAATTTTTATTAAATAAATAAAATATTTTTAATTATTACAAAATATTAAAATTTAAATATAAAGACATAAATACTTTTCTGCTTAAGTCGTAGATTTCATTACAATGAAAAAAGTTTACTCTCATCAAAGTTGAAATTGACGTTCTAAGTTTCAATTATCAAGGTTCTCACTTGAGTTTGAGTTTCGTATTTTTTTTTAAGTTAGTTATATTTAAATCATGTTTTAGACTAAGGGCTTGTTTGGAGTTTCTTAAATAAGTGTACTTTTTATTTTTTTGGACTAAAAAGTTGAGAAAAAAATTATGAATGTTTAGGTTAATTTTTTGACTTTTTATGAAAAAATGTGTATTAAAAAATTATATAAATAAGTGTATAGGAGAAGTTAGTGATTGAATAGACCGTACGGTGGGAAGAGTAAGGGGCAGCGTGGCAGAGGGTAGTGTAGGAGATTGATTCTCTCATTTTCAGGGATAAATTGGACGGTGTTGTTCGGCCTATGGGGGCCCACCATGGGTCCCGTTTTACTAATCGGAATCGTTCAATGTGTAAAACTCGTCGAGTACTATATGCTTGTAAAAAATCACGTTGATTGGATATCAATAGCTATCTGATCGTGTTAGTTTTTCTTGTCAACTGTTAACTATAACACCATCCATTTTTTATACAAAACTGATTTGATCATGTAGTTACCGATTTCTGATCAATGTGATTTTTTACAAGCATATAGTTTTAAACGAGTTCTACATATTGAACGGTTCGAATTATCAAAACGGGACCCGTGGTAGGCCCCCACGGGCCCAACATTTCTGTCCAACTTAGTGATTTTATATATGTAATTTTTTTTTTTTCCCCTCTCACGGTGCTAAACGATCAATTCAGCCCCGAAAATTGTGTAAAGTTTGTTTGATTAAAATATTATGTATATTAATTTTTTAATATTTTTAATTTGTGAATAGTGATAACTTTTTTACTTTTTTTTGTAACTTTTTGACTTTTTTGATACACCCCAAACTAGGCCTAAGTAGGTGTTTGGCATGCACTAAAAAAGTGCAATTTTTTTTGCATACATACACTTATTTGAATTACATCAATCAACATCTATCAATATCTCCTCTTTATTTTTCTATCCACTTTCTCTAATTTTTTACACATTTTTTTTTAAAAAAAGTCAAAAAATACACTTATTTAAAACATCCCAAACCATCCCTAAGTTTAACGATAGTTCAAGATGAGTTCTCCAGATGCACAATGCGCAAGCCTTTGGAGAGTGTCACCAACAAATCAAAATCTTGATGTATTTTGTTTTAGGCCTCGTTTGAGAACAGACTTTTTTAATAACTTTTTGACTAAAATGTTATGTAAAAAAAATAGTATGTTAGGATGACTTTTTGATTTTTTATGAAAAGATATGCAAAAAGTAGAGAGAAAATGGAATCTTTAACTTTTTGGTATGAGTTGTTGGTTTTTTGATTTTTTTAGTGACTTTTTAGCTTTTGGCTAAAAAATACACTTGCCAAACGAGGCCTTAGCCTCAACTCGAGGCGAACGTCTATGCAGTCTCAATAAAACTTTTTAAAACCTTAGTTCAATCCTGTTTTAAAAACCCAAACACTACCTAAACTATATTTTGAGGCCAATGAAACTAAAAAAAAATAACCAGTCGATTAAACAAATCAGCTTAATTGGATTATCATTTTTATCCAATAAAAAGATTGTTCTTCACTAATAGTTGCCTTTAAAAGTTCAATACACATCCATGAGAGATTACTTGAGGCCAACTAGACATCAGTATAGTTAATTTCTTAGTCATCAAGAAGATGAGAAGAACTTCTAATAATTAGAATTTACACAAATAGAATTCATGACACATATATAACTGGTGGAAAATGCTACGTACTCAGAAAAATATATACATAATCTGTCTAAAATTTAAATTTATGATGTTGATTTATACTTGGAATGGTTTGGGTCACACCTAGAATGAATTTGATCAACATATTTAAATTCTGTGTATGTGGTGTTTTAGTTATTTATTTATTTGTCTTAGTATTAATAGATTTTGTTTTATTCAAAGCTGTGCAGACCAGTTTCCGCAATAGAATAAGATAGAACTTCGTGGACAAACCCTGGTGCACCGATGGGTGAAGGCCTGCACAAGGAACAAATAGTTAGGTTGCCCGACCGGGGGTTGGTCAGAAACCCCTCCGACGGTTTAGTCAATACCAGAGTTTGGTAGAGACAAGGTAGAGAAGACCAGTGTGTTTCTAGAATTAAGAGATTACCCCTTTCAAGGAGAGTAAGGTTACCTCTTGTAAGGATTGTATGACTTATTCATCAAGCTCCCCCGTTCTCCGCCTGGTCCTCAGCCGTGATGGCACCACAAGAAAAAGCATCTTTGGCGACTAAAAAAGTACCTTTGGTCGCTGAAAGTATAGGTTTTGGCGACTAAAAAAGCATTAGTAGCCAAAAGTAAAGATTTTTTGCGACTAAAAAAATTTAGTAATCAAAAGTATAGGTTTTGGCGACTAAAAATCTGTTTGGTGGCCGATGTATGGCTTTTACTGACTAAAAAAATTTTAGTACCCAAAAGTAAGGTCCTTTGGCAACTAAAAAAAATTAGTAGCCAAAAGTGAGGCATTCGGCGACTAAAAAGATCTTTGGTCGCCAAAAGTGAGGCTTTTACTGACTAAAAAAGTTTTAGTAGCCAAAAGTTAGGCCCTTTGGCGGCTAAAAACAATTTAGTTGCCAAAAGTGACGCTTTTACCGACTAAAAAAATTTTAGTAGCTAAAAGTGAGGGTTTTTGGCTACTAAAAATAATTTAATAGCCAAAAGTGAGGCATTCAGCGACTAAAAACAAGTTCAGTCGCCAAAAGTAGTAATTTTAGCGCGGGAATTTTATTTTTTAACGACTAAAAAATTACTAGTAGCCAAAA
Organism: Camellia granthamiana; assembly: GCA_036172215.1. Lineage (NCBI taxonomy): Eukaryota > Viridiplantae > Streptophyta > Magnoliopsida > Ericales > Theaceae > Camellia > Camellia granthamiana. The sequence goes on along the minus strand of CM069908.1, from coordinate 4,968,605 downwards.
GTATAGAATTGGCGACTAAAATTATGTTTAGTCGCCAAAAGTTGTCTCTTTTTTTTTCTAATAAATAATTTATTTTTACATAAATTATGTTCAATAAAAAATAATTATCTTTATATATATACTTTTATATTAATACGAGTCTATGTACTATATAAATAATATATGTTGCATATATAATCATATGGTGTTATGGAGGCGTAGTGGAAAGAGGGTGTTGTATAAGGTTTATGGGGTGAGAGGTTGATGGTTCGAATCTCCACAAGAGTAGAGTGTATTGGCGGCTAAAACATTGGTCGGTAAATGTATAATTTAAAAAAATATAATTGATTATTGACGACCAATAATTTAGTAGCCAAACATTGACCCTTTGCCGACCAACTCAAATTTAGTAGCTAAAAGGTAGGTTTTGCCGACAAAATAAAATAGTAGCCAAATGTTTCACTTTCAGCGACCAAACACACGTTTAGTCGCTAAAACATTTGCCGACAAGGTTTAGGCAACTAACTTGGCGACAAAAAAATTTAGTCGCTGATTGGTATCAGTGACTAAAAAAGCGACCTTTGGCGACTAATATTTTGGTCAGCAAAACTGTTATTTCTTGTAGTGTGGTAGCACATCCCTTAATAGAGGGGTGCAAGTTCCGTCATTCGTGGGCGCCACGTGCCTTTTACTTTACATGGTATTAATTGATCTGTTAGCACTCATGTGTTGTGGAGTGGGAGCCTCGAAGCCCAAGTTATGGACTTACCCACTTCGGAGTGGGGAGTGGTGCTAGGGCCAGGCCCATGGTCTTCCCCTCTTCGGAGTGGGGGAGTGGGCCAAGACTGATCACTTAGCTGGGCCCATCATAGAGTAGAGAGAGAGAGCCCATTTCGGAGTAGGGACCTTCGTCCAGTCCAATGAGGCTCCATACAAATAGACTTGAGTACAGAGTGGAGACTTTCGTCCAATCCAACGAGATTCCATACAAATAGGCTTGAGTATAGAGTGGGGACCTTCGTCCACTCCAACGAGGTTCCATATAAATAGGCTTAAGCAATTGTGCCCCCTTCAAAAATAATGTTAAGTATTTTCCTTAGTCACAAACTAGGACATCATTTTAAATTTGTAGTATTTTCCTTCTGTTTTTCCGACCTGGGGTTATTGCTTCTTTCATTTTTAATATGCGAGGCAAGTAGCTATAAGTTATGTTTATTTTTTATTTTATATTTTCAGCAAGTTTTTTCCTTTGTCGCAAACTAGGACATCATTGGTATTTTTTCAATTTTTGCGTGTGTGATACATGTTCCTTCTGTTTTTGTGACTTGGGATGATGCCGCTTATTGCTTCTTCAATTTTTAATAAGTGAGGAAAGTAGTTATGATTTATTTTTTATTTTTTGCAAAAAAGGTAGGGAAATATTTTTAGAGAATTAATGACCAAACACTATGCATACGAATCTATTGTTGTTAGATGTTTTATATTTACTGTATACTCAAAAGTACTGTAAAGTATCCTACCGAACCACATACATCTTGTGTTGGTTGAGAGTTTTCTATAATCCATATTGAGTATACTAGATTTGTTCTTTCTCGCCGACATGGACATAGGTACACCTGCCGAACTACGTACATCTTGTATTTTTATTTTTGTATGTGTTGTGTTTATTATTTTTACTGTTTTATTGTGTGATTCGAACCACGATTCTGCACATCTATGATAGCCAAGATCTATTAGGAATGTGCCCAAAAAAATATATAATTGGATTGAGTTATTTCCTCTTTCCATGTATTAACTTCCCATTCACAGGTACAACCTTTAATTTCCTTCTCATTGTTGAATAGCATGCTCCTATCAAGAGAGGGAAAGGCTCTGTTTGGTGGTTTAGCTTGTTACAAGTTAAAAAATGATCATCAAAAAGTAAAAATTAAAAGCATTTCTTACTCAATTTTTAAATAATCACCTTTTTAAAAAAAATTAAATTATTTTTATATCATAAATTGTAAACAATGACTGTATAAACAATTCTGACATATTATTAAAATAATAAAAAAAAAATTATTCTGCACTAAACAAACCACAAACTGATGAGAAGCTGGAGAGTTTACTATCCATGAATTACTTGCAATGATCGTGTTTGTTATTTACTTCAATAATTGCCAATTAATACTGCAATATAACTCATTTTATAATGTAATGCTTTAGGATGTTGTCAATGTAGGTGTCTATTGTGTGTTTTGAGAGAGAGAAAGAGAGAGATATAACTATTTATATAAGCATGAATTGATGTTATTTCCTGACTCAGGTACATCAATGTCATTCTAATTTATTTTGTAAATCTTCTAAAATTTAAACATTGCAAGAGAGCTAGAGTTTACAGTTGACAAATAACTTAAAAAGCATAAATAATAATGCAAGTATGAATTTATGTTATCCCTCTTGAAGGTGTAAGTAATATATGACTGGAAAGTTGTTTCGTAATCTTTCTGGACTTCATGGTGAAAATCTAGTACGGACTGAGATCTCCTAAAGACATCCTGCACGAGAGAACTAGGTTAGTGTTCTTCATGTGTGTGCACGCAATTGAACTACGCACGCAAAAATCAGTCACAAAACCATGTACCGGGTCCTATGACCTATTTCTGTATTCCCAAAAAGCATGTGCATCATGTGTTTGAGCATAATTGAGAGAGAAGCAGAGAGAGTTACTTGAAATAGTTAATTTTTTGCTCGATTGGAGTCGGATTAAAGCACACCCCATTTTGGGGGATAAAAGGGATGCACATAAAAATCGGTCACAGAATTGTGTTTTGTGTCCGATTCTGTGACTTGTTTCTATATTCCTAACAAGCATGCTTTCTTTGTGTGCATGTATTTGTGAGAGTTACTTGAAACCTCAAATTTGTTGTCTATTGGAAGTATATTAATGAGCACCCACATTTATTGGAGATGAGATGGATGCTAGACGGATCATAAGCACCCAATGCTTGCACATAGAAATAGGTTACAAAACAACGTTTTGTATCTGATTCTGTGACTTGTTTCTGTGTTCCTAATAAGCATGAATTGATCATGTGCTCGTGTTTGTGCATGAGAGACAGCAAGAGTTGTTAGGAACCGTCATTATTGGGCACCCCACATTTTTTGGGAATAAGAGGGATCATAAGATCCAACTGCACCCAATGTTTGCACACAGAAACTAGTCTATGTTCTTTGTTCCTAGCAAGAATGCATTAATCGTGTGCATGTGTTTATGCATGAGAGAGAGAAATATATACTTGTCACAGTCAAAGTTTTTGTCGATTGGTGGTATGTTAACGCAGACCCCACATATTTTGGGAAGCTCAGTGATGCGTTTGGGATCAACAAATCCAACTAAAAGCATTGCTATCTTTATGCATCTGCAGATAGATTTCCTGTCTTTACTTTCTTTGGCCAACCTAGCTATGTCCTTAACACCTGCACAACAAGCCATGTTTGGCCCTGTCCCTATGTCTGAGACCGAGTGGTTGCTGATTCCTATTATGTAATGAAGGCATGGTGACAGCTCAGTAGCAACTCTAGTGCATAAAAAGCATTGTGTATGCACAGTCGTACTCGTGGCCGGCCCTGACATGGCTGGTAACAAAATCGCCAGAAACATGAGCAGGCGATGCATGTTTGCACCGGAGAGGAAAGATTTCCGGAACAATTTAGTGAGTTTATCTGTTGTGAAAATTGTAGTTGATGGTTGTGATGGAGAGGTTGTATGTATATATATATATATATGTGGAGAGAGAGAGAGAGAGAGAGAGAGAGAGAGAGAGAGAGAGATTTGTTCAATACCATGCAACTACTATGATTTAAGTTGCACATGGAATTGTACTTGCACAATTCTATTCCTATGCGTCTTTATGGAATTTTTTATGTTACTTGCACGTTGCTTCTTGACCTTCATTAGCTTTATGATGTATGCAAAGAATTGTGCATGGCATGAATGCGTGAAACGTGAGTTCTTAATGATGGACTTTTAGAGCATGACATCAAAACATGGCACGAATATGTGCCGAAATGCAAATATGCTCAATGCACTGGGTTGTCTTTTTTCTTTGGTAAGCAAAAAATGGGCTGATTCAAGCAAAAAAATGTTTTCAAATTTAATGAGACAAACTAAACACCATCGGATCTAATGAGCCCTTTTTAGATGCGGTTTAAAAGGGGCAAACTATGACGGTGGTGTAGAACGGTGTAAGGGAAGAGAGAGTAAACACTCATAATGTTATTAATGAAACTATGAATAATTTTAATACAAAGCCTATGGACCAAGAAGCCTTTGGTCCACACAATGGATTCAAGGGATTCACCCTAGGTTTCCAAAGTGGATAACGGGCCTCCAACCAATTAAGGGTTGCACCACGACAAAGGTCTTTGTCTTTGGCATCCCAGTTTTGGCCCCTGGCATGGTATTACCAAGGTCAAGGCTCCTTCCAGTTAACAGAGCCTCATGGTTTACGTTAAATATAAATAAATAAATAAAATTGGGGAACATAGTTGCTAAAGAGCAAAACATTTCTGCCAAAAAGACTATCTTTAATCCAATGAATCATCATCTTCCTATTTTCTATTCAATTGCCAAAGCACACCTCCAACCTAGGAAAGTATCATTTCAAAACTACAAATCCCGCCAAAGACACAGGCACGATAAAATTCAAGCAAGAGGGAATGGTAACTTTTCCTGATCATCAAGCATGCAACATTTATGCAGCCAAGGCAACTATATACTAAAACACAAAACATGTTGATGAAGGTCTGAAAAGTGCTTTAAATATACAGTGTAGGCCATTATATTAATACTGGAATAATTAATGTTTACACAGAACTTAATTTTGTACTTTCATACAAAGCTAACTGTGGTGTGGTACTAAGAACCTAACCCACAAGTAACATGATACACAACTAGAAATGATTAGCTATGAATTGAACCAGATTCATTGTATCAGAAGATTTACTAACAAATGGTATGTTGCTTAGGAGGTAATTTTGTACTATTGGTTTGACAAGTTTCGAGATTCAGACTTGGAGTCACCAGTGCGTTTTGAGTACAAAGATCCTGCAGCAGGAACGTCATGTGAAGAAACCGTCGTCGAAAGAGGCTGGAAATTTGAGTTCCCAACAAACCAGTATAGAGCCCATTTCAGATTGCAGAGCGTGTACTTAAGAGCTTTAGTCCAATTCTCCTGCTTGTTGAAGCTCTGTGTTATAGAGTAGTTTTCCACTCGATCATTCTCAATCCTGCAAAAAACAGAGTGAGAAAAATATATATATATTTAGAGTTCTGACTTTTCATACACGTCCACAACTGTATGTGTGATTCTTCCATTAAGCATGCGAAAGATACAGGAACTGATTCACAAATTTAGCCAAATACACATGCAAAGCTCTAAATTGCTTTTTCAAGTACCCAGAATGACTTACTTATAAGGCAGCTTGAAACATTTCTCGGCTGGTATGTTGTTTTCTTTATCCTTGGAATTTGCAAACTCCGCAAACTCCTTAAGACAAGTCAAGAACAATGTCATGGCTTTGTCATAGCGAGTGCTCCAAAACAAGTTCACGGGACCAAACCTGAGAAAACTTGTATCAGGTTGAAAATTCAATAGGGAAAAACAAAGATAAGAGAAGTGAAGAGGACAAATTGACCAAATATCAAATTTGGGTGTGAAACATACATAAAATGCTTGAATGGTTAGTTTCCAACTAGGAAGCACGGGTGGGTGTGAAACATACACAAAATGCTTGAATGGTTAGTTTCCAACTAGGAAGCACGGGTGCGGGTGCGGGTGCGGGTACGTTATAGTACGCCAATAAGGCGAAACCTAAAAAACAAAAAGGATACGGGCACAACCAAGGAACACCCATAAAAAAAAATATATATTTTTATAATTTGTAGTAGTGCATATTTTACATAAAAATTCAATAGGGAAAAAGAAAATCAAGAGAAGTGAAGAGGATAAATTGGCCAAATATCAAATTCGGGTGCCAAACATACATAAAAAGTATGCTTGAATGTAGGAAGCACGGGGTGCAAGTGTGTATGTCAGTATGGATATGTTACAGGTATGGCAATACAGCAAAACCTAAAAAACAAAAAGGTACAAGTACGGCCAGGTACACCCATAAAATATATATATTTATAATTTGTAGTAGTGCATGATATATAATAATTAGAGAAGGAGCAATGACAAATAATTTTATTAAAAAATTTGGCCCCAGATAGGGGTAAATAGTGAAGCACAATCCATGCCTCAGTGTTGGGCTTGTAGGCTTTATAAAGTTGCGATACAAATTACAATTATCTAGGCAGGCTACTTGAGAAAATTCTTAGCAAGTCCATCAAACAGTGGATCAAACAACCCTTCATATGCACCATGTACTGCTAGGTACTAGTACTTTATTCAAATCTAAGCTGCATCTACTTTGAAAGTCTGAATCAATTCAAATAGGCCAATGAAGAATCAGTACTCTGTACTTACAGTTCATATGTATTGTTGCTGCTGTCCATTATTCGAGGATAGCTCCCCATGGGAAGGATTTTTATCCTATATCTGAATACCAATAATTAAAGTATACAACACGTGCCAATGAATACAGATGACTTTTGTTAGAATGATGTGGCTAACTTTGGCTTCACATCAGTAAGCATTTCATGAGTACCATTTTCTTCAGAATAAAATTTTCCCAAAACATCAACCTATGAGAGCAAAAACAAAATTTTCAACATTACCTTGAAAGAAATTTTCTATATCAAAACCCTTTTCAGTTATAAAACAAGAAGAAAGGTGAAAGGTTTATCTGCCTAACTGTTATTGAGTTGAAGTTTCTACAGTTTCTCAGTGGTGAGAAGCAGATTCCATGTAAATTTCTATAAACAAGATGACTTGACAATGCCACAAATGTGTAACTCAAAAACCTTCCTGTCAACAGAATTCAGCAGTGATCAAGCCCAAGTTAAGGTCTCACTCTATTTAAATAACTACTAAACTCAACCTAATTCTAGCAATCTAATGCAAGAAGTACAAAATATAACAATAATAAACACATCATACACATTACACATGCTCTGCCACTAGTTATCTAGGTCAATGGTGGCATACTCATGCATCTAGGCCAATGTTACTCAACATACAAGCGTACATACCTCGCAACAAAATCAAGCAGACACACAGTATTCCGTTCAGTTGGCTGATGGAACTACTTACAGAAGGTTCATTTCAACAAGTGAAATGTAATTACGTAACAAAGATGCACAGTTCCAATAAAAAGGATACGGGAATTTTGGTCGAAAATATTGAGCCATTGTGTGGAGAAGAAGACAAGCTTGGCCCCAAGCAGCATTTATCTCATCCCACTCAACCTAACCATTTCCCAAACATAATCAATATATTGCCACAAGATAAAGAAAGGTATCAAAAATGCATTCCAAAATTACGAATTGACTAAGTAGTATAAGAAACAATCCTCTCTACCATGTCAAGACTTAAGAAACATCAACTTGCATATGTTTGAAAAATAAATTCACAGAACTATATGTTGGTAAAATATCACCCAATAAGGGCTCCCAATATCAACCCAAAATTAACAGATTAGGAACTTGATTTTATATAGTGAAACACAACATTTGTGTAGGGTATCTCACCATCGAATCAGCAAATCAACTGCTCCAATAATGGTGTACTAAATGAGACGCAATGTATGTTTCTTGCATAAGCTCATGGCACAGAGAACTAGACAGCTCTCAAATTTATTTTTAAATCGAGAGTGTCTCACGGGTTAAAGCTAAAAAACAAAAAGATCAGACTTAACTACTGTGACCCAACATACATTTTCCTGACAGCCTAACACTTTTGTTTATTTTGTGCAGATGATACTAGCAGAGATATTAAGTTGACCCATCCAAAGACAATATCTGAGTATGTTCCCGCAGTTTTCTTACCGGAATTTTAGGAAGTCTTCCCAATCGGAAGTTGTTAATGGTTCCAAATTCTCCATCATACCAGATAGGGAAGGCATCATTGAGCACATTAGTTCGCTTTAATGACTCTAAATGTGCTTGTGAAACTTCAATTTTGGCCAAAATTGCATCTCTCTCTTCCTGTTGACCAAAACCAAGTTAACATTTCAAAGACATGTTTTGACAACACAGCAAGACATTTGCAAATAAAAAACAGAGCAATCAAAGAAAAAATAAAGAACTCCAATGAAGATAGTCAAAATAATGGATGGATGAGAATGAAAGATCTGGCTAGGACTACCACATCAAGGTAAAATGTGGGTAGTAGTAATATGTACTTCATGCACAACATAAAGAAAGAAAAAGATTCTGCTCAAATGGCAATTTTATGAAAACATTAATATATATATATCCACATTTCAGGAGTATTCACAAATAAATAAATAAATAAATAAGAAGAAGAAAAGAAAACCACAGTTCCCTTCAACATTAACAGGTTCACTACAACACTGCAGTTGCCACACCTGGAGATTTGCACAAGAGCAATTTAAGTAACTTCAATGGCACTCAACAAGCAGAAATTATCACCAGTTGACAACTCCAAACTCCAAAATAATGTAAATTCATGTAATAACTGGAGGAAACGAAGTCCTAAAGAAGAAGGTTAACAGCAGCACACCTGATGTGAAATTAACTGAAACTGAAAATTATTGAACTCATGCCAATACCTGATACACATAAGTTTGAAAACAAAGGAAGAATTAGCAAGCAAATATTTTGATAGACAAGTATAAATCATATAAAATATAAATAGCATGTTCTAAATAAACAAAATTTACAAACAGAATCATGCCTTTAATAATCTGTCTAATAATTTAATACTTCATCAAAAGCCATTCAAATAGTGAAGTCACTTTACTGAGCAATTTCATTTGAAGAAACTCACCGCTCCTCTAACTCGTTAAAGCGGCTAGATTTTAACTCCAATTCCTTCAGTTCGGCAGTCACTTGAGCACACTGCTTTTCTGTTTCTTCAATAGCTGCTTCGAGTTTTCGTTCTTCTTCTTCAATCTTAAATATGAACATTGTGAACCCCAAAATAAAAATATTTTCCATAAAATACTAACTGGTAGAGCATTAAGAAGAAAATACATTAATTGCATGTGTGATCTGTTAAAAATATTCCATGAAGGATTTCTCACCTTGTAAGATTGTGCAAAAATAGCACATACATGTGCATCTAGGCCACCTTCACCTCAATTTCTTTAATGATATGAAAGTCGATTAATATATTTATAAAGGCCTATCAGTTGCCTTGACAAAGTTGTACACTTCTATCTAAAGTTGAGTAGCCACCATACAAATAATAGCCAACAACAGTTTTCCTTTAATTGAGGATAAAATGCTTCTGCACATATTTATTTTTAACATGTTTCCCGCACTTTTGAATAAGATTTCCTTCTGTTCTAGACCTCGAATAAAAGGGGGGAAAGGGACATGAAAAAAAGAGAGAAAAGAAAGTTAATGAACACTTAAGAAACACAAAATATAATAAAATAACAGAATGAAAAAATGACTACTTAAAACTTGGACTCTTATCACCAGAACAACACAGTGACATTAATATGAATATACGAATATTCTTCCCTCGTATTAGTAGTGATCCAAAAAGATTGCCCCCACAGTCATGCGATTGCTAAACTTGATACTCCAAAAAAAAGTTGTTTGTGCATGCATCTAACAAATTTTGTGAGAAATCATCTGTTATCAAATAAATTGATGCCACAAAATCATTTGTTTATATGTCTAACAGAGTTAGAAGCCACAAAATCATTTGTTTATATATTTTACTCAATTAATCAATAAAAAAACCCACAAAGTGATTTATACACGGGAGCTTGTTATTAAATAAATTAATGCACCTTTAGTTTCTCCTTGAGAAAATCAGCCTCACTAAGAACATTCCGTGATTCCCCATCCAAGCGCTGAAGGCAGGCTTCATATGCTTTGATGTCTCTGTGCACATCCTCAACCTCCTTATCAAGTTTATCAGATAACACCCTCATGCACTCTAGGCATAAAGGTTGCTCAACCTAAACAAATAAATATCAATTTTTCCGTATCAAATTCTGAATGAACCAAATTTTCAAACCAATTGTTATTCAGAACCAAGTTCCTTTGTGATCAAGAACATAATACTACTTGGGTATACCTGTGTCTGGGTTGTGGCAATATCAAATGCACGCGTAAGGACAGTTATGGTTGAGTGAAACCCAGAATTGTTTGGCTGCATAGGAGCACCTGTGCCACCCTCAGGTGATGGCAAATGGGCCCCTCCTCCATCAGATGTGGAGTCACTCTTGTACACGGAAGCAGCCGGCGGAGGCAACACCACGAAAGATTCTTCCATTGCCTTCCCAGACTGGCTTGTATCAGGCTGCACCCCTCCACCACGAGGACGAGGAGGTACTCCCGACACTTGATTTCTTTGCTTCGGCAATACAACAAATGAATGGTCCATACGTGTTGACCCCAACACACTGCCTGCAGCACCATGGATGGAAGAACCCTGCATACCTGCACGGTTTATCCCAAATCGCAATTGAAGTTGAACCCTAACGTCATGATCATATCTTAACAATGGGACAAATTAGAACTTAACGTACAAAAGTATGCTCTCATCTCATCAGTCACAAAAATAACAAATATAAAAATACACAAATGCGGTGAAGCAATCAATTTATAAACAGAAACCCAGCTCGTGCATAAACTCAAATCTGTCTGCCAGTAACTGAACGGAAAAAAAAAACACACACACACACACTTAAAGTTGTGCTATAACACAAATTTCTCCATATAAAATCAATGTCCATGCTAGTCCTAGAAAATTAAAACAAACTACTATACCATTATCTATCTTTATATATTCTACGTATTTATTTATCATATGAAGTGTACACCCTTACGGGCTCTTTGGCAACATACGCTTTTAGCCAAAAAGCTTGTCAAATCACTCTGCTTTTTTGTACGTCTTTTAATAAAAAGTCAAAAAATCACTAAAATAGTCAATTTCCAAACGAGCTCTTATTGTGAAGGCTTTTTTTTTCTTCTTTATTTTTTTCAAATAATGCCCTTTATCGTATCTAATAACTGCTTAACAGTTTTCTCATTCATTAAACTGTCTAAAAATTTGGCAACATACGTTTTTAGCCAAAAAAAACTTGTCAAATCACTCTCTCTTCTTTCTACATGTCTTTTCGTAAAAAGCTTAAAAACCACTAAAATAGTCAATTCCCAACCGACCTCTGAGTGTGAAGGCTTTAATTTTTTTTCTTCAAATAATGCCCTTTAACTGTCATATCTAATAACTGCTTAACGGTTTTCTCATTCATTAAACTGTCTAAAAATGTCATCAAATCGCCCCTCAATTAACAAACCATCCAAAAATTTAAACACAAATTGCAAACCCATTGCATTTGCACCGCTGCCAGTATAAATATATGCATGCAAGCAAGCAACTAGTGTAAGCTATCAAATGATCTGATAAAGTTATAACTATAAATTCCATAAACATTAAATTAATTTAGCTCATGTGTAAACCCAAGTAGGGTTACATTAAAATAAATTGCAGCATCTAAATTTGCAACACATACACACTCTGTTAGATGAATTTGTGCCAACAATAAACGAATTCGATTAGGTAATTCAAAAGGTCCAGATAAGATGTCAAAATTGTGATCATAAATTAACCAATTGAATCATAAATATATATATATATATGGGGAGAGAGAGAGAGAGACCTGAGCGAGAGGATGAATCGTTCAAGAACTTGTCGGCGTAAGAATCGACGCCGACGATGCAGAGGTTGTGGCGACAGTTCTGGCAAATCCATCTCGGGAGGTTCGGGTCCACCGGCAATGTCCGACCCTTGTCCGCCGAATTGCTGTTGTTCTTCATCGTTTTGATGTTTCCCTGGGTTTAGAGGGACAGAGAGTTGAAGATTTACATGAATGAGAGAGAGAGAGAGAGAGAGAGAGAGTTTGTTCAGTGCTGCAAGGTAAAGGCAATCATAACAGTTTTCTGGGATTCGATTTTGTCAGCGAATCCGAAGACCGCTCCGATGTTGTAGTTTTCTTATCCAAACCCGGATCCGCATTTGCTAATTGTTAAAAGAAGCCATTATATATTTTAGGGCGCGGGTTGACCTTTTGGAATTTTTATTTTTTATTTTTTTAACTATTTTAATATGTGCTAAAAAATTTTGTTTATGTTAGGTTTTTTTAAAAAATGAGATGATTATAATTTGAATGTGATATTTTATTTTATTAATTTTTTTACTTATTTTAGTATTTTATTTAGTAAGACTAGGGGTGGACGCCAGTCGGTTGCGGCCACGGAACCTCCAATCCATCATCCGTCCGCCAGATTGGCGGATTGAAGAAAATCAATCCGTATCCGTCCGCCAATTCGACGGATGTAGATTGAGCGGATTGGCGGTTTGGCAGATGGATGCGAATCAGTTTGGCGGTTTAAAATTTTATAAATTTTCAATATAATTCAACTTGTGCACTTCTTCAAAAAAAAAAAGTATTATAGTCAATGACTTAAAAAGTATTACAATCACTGTATGCCTCATTCACATATTACAATCATAGCATGATTCATCTACATAAAGTATTACAATCTGTGATTCTTAAAATATAATAACAATTCAAACCACCAAAACCATGAACAGAGCAGTAGTAGATATTGTATATCTCTATATTGTTACATTTATATATGTTTTTGAAAACAAAAACCAACCAACATATATCATATTTTCTATTTATTATTTTTAGTGTTAAATTTAAAAACTAAAAAATATAGATAAATAATACGTTTATTTTTTTCAATTCAAAAAATATATTCAAGTTGAAAACTTTTTTTCAACAGAATATTTAAACTCTTTTTCAATTGAAAACACAAACAAAATATTTAAACAAATTGAAAACATAAAATCTTATAAATTATTAGGGATGCTCGCGGTTTGGCGGTTCGGTTGCGGCCAAATGAATCTCAAATCTGCCATCCGTCCGCCAAATTGGCGGATTGGAGAAAATTAATCCGCAACCGTCCGCTCATCATCACGCATCCATCCAAAATATGGCGGATTAATTCAGTTCGGTCGATTTTGACGGATCGGTATATCCGCTGCTCACCTCTACCTAATACTAATATGCCAAACGAGGGCAATAAACCCCTTAAATAGCGGAAACACTAGGATATATGCATCTCATAACTAAATAAGGAAATTACATAATTTTATACATTTTAGTCATAATTAAAAAAATGTCATAACAAAATATAACATGAGGTATAACTAAATATATCATGAGTTATAATTAAAATAATATCGTAACTAAAAAAGAAAATGACATAATTAAAAGTGCACATAATACACCCTTGTCATGGGGTGTATATTACAATTTTCCAACAATTACCCACCTTAAAGCATAGTTAAGCTATTATGGTTGGATTTTCTTAGAAATTTATATAAAATCAAATAAATTACTCTTGGAGATGACTCTAGTGACGAATTGATCTGTACGCTCAATCGCTTCTAACGGCTCGCTGTATTCTTCAAGTTGGCCTTGGTTCTTCTTCTATGAAATATCGATTCTATCAATCATTTCATTTCATAATCGAGTCTCCCCTGAATAAATAACGATCATGATTCCCCAAGCCCATTTCATTTCTATGAAAATGAAGGGCAGAGAAGGATTTTTTGACTTTTTCAGTAGGGATGTGGGCATATAGGTGCGTAAAGCACATAATACATTTATTGAATTTCAAAGCAATAATACCCTTATCAATTGATTTCATTTGCACTTTGCCACTAAGACGAAGAAGATAGAGTGCAAATGGAATCACTAGATAAGAGTATCATTTTATAAAATTAATAATAAGTATTATTGTTCTAAAAAAATATTAAGTGTATCATATATTTCACACATAACTTAGGCCTCGTTTGGTAACTATATGTTGTAGCTAAAAAGTCAAAAAGTCACTATAAGTTATTACATCGCTTTCTCTATTTTTCTGCACAGCTTTTTGTAAAAAATCAAAAAGTTACTAAAATAACTTGTGTCACGACCCATCCCGGTAACCATGGCTGGATTTGCAACTAGTTAATTTATAAAATTCCTAAGATTAATTCCAAGTAATTAAATTAAATAATGTAGTGGAATAAAATAAAAGATATAGATAAATATTTGAAGCGTACATGGAAATTATTATTTATGTAACGATGTAACGTCAGTCACATAATGATTACAAGTAAACATAAAAAATAAAAAATGATGTTCATATAAAATATGAGTCCTAATCAATGGGGTAAAATCATCATTCTTTAAGTTTATTTACCTGAAAGTGGTTTTAACAGCTATAAGTACATGGCAGACTAAGAAATATTATACTAAGAGTATAAGAGTATGTAAATCACATTGGATAATTTTTTAGACTAAACAATGAATAAATTATTTTAAATAATAGACATATAATACAAAAATTGTATATGCAAAATAACCGTAACTATGGTATAAAACAGAACAGGGGGTCAATGGATCCATAACAGATAAAGGGTCACAACGTGACTAAGTAGAGGGTCAATGGTTACTTAAATCCCCCAAGACATGGAACTGTCAAAGGATTACTAAAGTGACAATTCAAAGAGTTAATTATTATTTAAGTCTCCTGAGACATGGGACCTCCATGGTAGTATTTATTTATAAAAATAAACGTTTATATACTCATTGTCAAACAAATTTTAAAATTTTGAACAAACATATCCATAAGTTTAATTTTAAACAAACAGAGATCATAAAATTAATAAAGACATGATTTACATAAGATAATTTATAAAAATAATAAAACAATTTATAGCTATTCATGACATAATCTAACTAATATCAATTCCTACTTTTTCTCCAAGTCTTCCTTATCTCCCAAGACTCTTCTGTTTTTCCTACTAATTCCGTTGAGTCCCATGCTATCTATTGTTTCCCTTTTATGCTACGGCTTGGAGGGGTTTTGATTCAATAGTCTATACCTTAGCTTTCACAGGTGGCGCAGTAACAAAATTCTCCAGCCAGTTGCCCACGTTTCATTATAATTCTTTCTTGACCCAACTATTTGTATTAATTTCATAGTGTTTTGATTTGGCCCCAACCAATACATTAATCACATTTTTGGTAAACCAATGCTGCTTAATTCAAATTAGATTACATTTTAGCATATATAACTATGAACTGAATATTTATTAATATTATTTTATTATTATTATTGTTATTGTTATTTTTATTCTTCTTCTTCTTCTTCTTCTTATTATTATTATTATTATTATTATTATTATTTTATTTGATATTAATGTGGTGTTAAAATGAATTAAGTACTTGGAGTGTCACAACTTGTTCCCAAACGAGATCTTAATTCTTTTTAAATTTTAAGATACTCCTAACAAAAGGTATGTAGTGTAACAAGAATAGTTTAAAGTCGTAAATTATTGCATTTGAAGTTTAAGAGGACAAAGTGCAATTAAATTATAATTTAATAGGTTTACTGTAATTTACTCAATAAATTATTAAATTTTTATTAATTTTGTTGTTTTTATGGAGAACAGCTTTAATTTTATAATTTTATGAAACTTATTATTAAAAAATAAAAAATAATTGTACAGAGTTGTATGTGTAACAAATATCTACAATCAATTACAGTTTAATAATTTTGTAAAGAAATGGGAATGTGATTTATTTTACTGTTTTAATTTTGAATGCAATTTGAATGAGCAGGTGATTCTTTATTTACTATACCAAGTGGAATTAATTTTCTAAACTAGTAAGGAATTTGATCCAATTTCCCTCAAGTAATAAGAGTGATCATTCTTGATTTTTAATTTATGCCACTCAAACGTAATTAGGGCACTTGTCAACCATATCAATCAATCCAAAAAATTTTTTTTTTTTTAAAAAGATGCATAATTTTATCTTTTAAATTCGTAATTGTTACTTCATCATTCATTTGAAATTGTGACTCATGTACACACTCATTTATTGTTTTACGATTATTTTTAATAATTTTGTTTCTTTATAAATTTTTTTACTATATTTTTCTAAAAACTATGGATATGTTTGGTTTGGCTTTCTAGAGTCATTTTAGGAAAAAATTTCTAAAAAACTTGTTTGGTTTGTAATTTTTTCAAAAAAATTTCAAAATCACTTTCTCTCTCTTACACATCAATCAATCACTTTTTCTCTCTCATCTCTCATTCTTAATAATTTTTTCTCTCACACATATCTACTCAATTACAACAAAATATCAAATCATTCTAAACTCTTAAACTCCAAAAGAAAAATGAATAAGAGTACTAATTAGTGTCATCACTAATGATGTTGTTGTGTCTATTTTTTATTTTTTATTTTTGAAAAAGTGGATGCCAACACATTAGTGGTTGCTTTAGAATACCACTTTCAGTGGTCTCTATCATTGCTGAACTCCAAAATTACTTTCAAAATACACAATTTAACAAACAAAAAAAATTTCTCAACTCTCTCCCTGAAACAATTTTTAAAAACTATTCTCTCAAAACCAAACTCAACATACCCTATACTTTTCAATGTCTCTAAATTAGAAGTCAATAAATTAATTTTTTTAAATAAAAACATAGTTATACAAAATTGTGTTATGGATTAATTCAATATTTTTGTTTTTCATTTATTTACAAGCCCGAATTGATTGGGTCATGCCACACTCAAAAATTAATTATTCTAGGGCATATATATAAATACATATATTCAAGGATAAATTACACTTTATCCCTTTATGTTTAGCTTTTTTTTTTTTTTTTTTTTTGACCTTTCAAGTTTATTTTTTTTCATTTTAACCCTTCATGTTTCAAAATTTTTCTACATTACATCTAAAATTAACTTATGTTTAAAATTAAACAGTTATCGCAATAATTGTCACATAATATAAAAAATATATTATTATATTAAAACTTAAGTTTATATTAGAAATATGAGTCATATATGATAAAATATTTTTATACCATGTAACTAATAATGTGTTATTTTTTATCTAATTTTTAATAAAAATTAACTTTGAGACTGTGAAAAAACTTGCAACATGACTAAAGTGAGAAAAAAAAAAAACTAAAGGGCTAAAATGAAAAAATGGCTAAACATAAAAGCGCAAAGTGTAATTTACCTATATTGAAGGAAGACCTTCCCATCCGCCCTTTTCCCTCCCCTGTGATCCAAATTTGCTAGAGAGAGAGAGAGAGAGAGAGAGAGAGAGCTTCACTCGATCATGGAGGAGGAGATCTACCAAGTCTTTGTTAAACTCTTCGATGGCAAAGTCAAAGCCCTAAATTTCACATCACAATCAATACCAGTCCTCTCCATCAAGAACCACATTCGTGAAATCACCAGCATTCCAATCGACGATCAGAGACTCGTAACTGGCACAAAACAAGTCGAAGACTCATCATCTCTCCTCAAACCCTACTCCTCCAATGGGACTCACTGTTACCCTACGCTTCACCTCCTCCTCCGCCTCCGCGGCGCCGCCACAAAAGCCGGCCAGAAGAAGACAAACAACTTCGACGCGTGTCGTGAACGCCGATAAGAAGCTGGAGGAGTGGCGGAGGAGGCTGGAGAAGAAGATTGCGCAGGATCGGATGCGAATAGAGTAAAGATATGGTAATGCATTAATTGACTTCATTGTTGTTGATGTTATAACTGGCTTAATTTCTTTTATGCTTGAGTAGATATTTCAATAATTTGATGGAACATGATGAAATTTATTCCCCATTGATTCTGTTTATCTGGAGCTTTGAATGAAATATGCTGTTTTTCGTATCTTGATTGTGTGAAACAACTACAAACTTTGACTATTAGTATATATAAATAGCTCAAATGATTCCGAAAGTTCCATTGATATGCCTAATCCAACTATTTGGCTTAGTTCAGTTGATTTTTTATTTTTTTATTACTAGAAACAGTTGTTTTGTTAGGAAGGGGAAGAGAAAAGTGGGTGACACTGATAATGCCGATATGGATGAGGTATCGATGATGACGAAAGGGAGAACAATCATAAACATTTGTTGAGGTTGAGAAGTCTGTGAGGGAAGGGATTGGGAGTTGTGTGAGGTTGAAGAGGAAGATTGGAGCTGGTGGGGTGAATGGATCGGATGCGAAGAGAGTGAAGATATGGTAAGGGATTTGATTTCATTGTTGTTGATATTTTGATAATTTGATGTGATATGATAAGATTTCTTCAACATTGATTCTGGTTACCCTGTTTTTCTTGATTGTGTGAAACAAACTACTACAAAATTAAATGATTCTGAAAGCTCCATTGATATGATTCAACTCCTTGGCTTAGTTAAGTTCAGAAACAGATTGAAGCAAGAACAACTTATCAAAAAAGAATTGAACTGAAATTTTTTGCATATGATTTGCAATCTTTTGATTAGTTGATTTGTTAGGATGGGGAAGAGTCATGTCACGCCTCAAACCCGCCCTAAAAGTTAGGGCATGATCACTTCAGAAACGGACATCAAATCTAATATGTATAACATATGGGGCCTGAACGGAAGTATTTAACAACCCAAAAAGACATCCATTGAGCTAATACTAACATGCCAAGATCCTACACTTAATATCAGGCAATTTAACGTATAATAAACACACATGTAGTTGTATATATATACAAATATACAGACCAATCCCGAGTCTGAGGATGTAACAAAACTATGTTAAGAGAAGTTAATCATGTTTTACAACATCAGACAAAAGGTTCAGGGCACGAAGCTAAAAGCTCTACAAGAACTCCACAAAATGTATGAGCTTTGTCTAGGTGTTTGGTCGTGGTGTAATGGGCAAAAGACAAGTGGTCCAAGTTGGACTAGAAATGACCTCCAGACTGAGTACCTACAGAGACAGACATAACACAGAGTGAGCGAAACTCAGTGAATAATAGTACTTAAACAATTTAATGATTAACTTGCATTGTAATGTATATAAGTGCAGAGGTTATGTGATTAAGCTCATTCCATAAATGTTTTCAGAACGGTCTTGGGCTCGGATTTTATACAGAGTGGCTTTAAGCCCAGTAGTATACAGAACGGCCTTAGGCCTAACAGATTTTAGAGGTTGGCCTTAGGCCCAACAGATTTCGCAGATTGGCCTTAGCCCAGATATCAACAGAATAGACTAGTCTTGGAGTCTTACAGATGTTCACAGATTTTTCCCAAACGTTCACGTAAGTTAACACAGTTGACTTGCGATTAACAGAGTGCTAACAATAATCATTAGCAATAAGTAACGTGTACTACTACAGTACTAATACTCACAGTGCTGTGGCGGAGCAATAGTTCCTCCCGGAGTGTGTCCTACACACATACATAATTCACAAATTAGTTCTTTTTTCTTTTTAAATCATTTTCTGATTCGTTTTGCTTCCAATGAATTTACAAACATCTTAAGAGCATCAAATAGTTATTCTAATAATATCAGAGGGTCAAACAGGGAAAACGGAGCGGATGAACTTTTTCAGCATGGGCCGCACGTGCGGCTGTGAGCCCCGCACGTGCGGCTGTGGTTCCCGCACCGCATGTGCGGCAGTGAAGCCCCGCACGTGCCTTTTTTCCGGTAGCCAAAGGCCCAAAATCCCCTGTTTTCCGCACGTGCGGCCATGACCTCCGCACGTGCGGCAGTGCTCTCGCACGTGCGGCGATTCTGCCCTGTTTTGCAGTCCGAAATTCAAGCAAAAAACCCACTTGGTTAACATAACACCTTGCTCAAAATAGGTCCATATATTGCTAGAACATGGTTCAATAACACGTAAATAGGAATCACAAACATATATACCTATGAATATGAATTAGATCTTTACTTCCTTGAAACTCGTAAACATAATTTAATTTCATAATGGTTCCAACTTTCTCACACACATATATATATATTCATACATGGCCATTTATCCACATGGTTGAGTTCAAGCATGACAATTGAAGAAATGAGATGTAAATTCTCACTAGATAGCTCAATATAATTCCAATCAATCCAACACAAGAGACATCATCCTAATTAATCACTTAACACATGCTTGAACTATATTATAAGCTCTAATTTACATAGTATAGAGAGATTCTTACATTATTCAAGGAGAGGGGTCATTTAGAATGGGGTAACCATACCTTGAGCTCAAACTTCTACAACCCTCTCAATGTTTCCCAATCTTCTCCTTGATGAACTTCCTCTCAAACCCTCTTCCTCTCTAATTCTCTCTCTCAGGAGATATTCTTGTAATGGCTCTAAGTCAAATGTTCAAAGAACATAGATATATATCTAAAAGGTGAATAAAGACGAAAATCAATCAGTTTAATCATTCCAAATCAAAATTTTACAAAAATGCTTATTATGACTTAAAAATTATGCTGATCTCAAATGTAAAGTCAATTTCAGATTATCAAGCCTCTAAAGTGTTCAATTTCTAATCTGAACACTATAATCGTAACAGATATTTCTCTTATTAGACAGATATGATTCTCTAATTATAAAATTTACCCACTTAACTCGATTTCACATGAAATTTCACAGTAAGCATGTAAATGCACAGAATAGGGGACTGAAAGTATACCAGAAAACATGTACGAGGGTCGGGTTATTACACTCTCCCCCCCTTAAATAAGTTTGGTCCCTCAAACTTGTTTTACCTTAGGATAGGAACAGATACGGATATTGGTGTTGCATTTCCTTTTCTTTTTCCCAAGTAGCTTCGGTCCCATAATGTTCTTGCCATTCAATTTTCACCATAGGGATTTCTCGATTCCGCAGTTGTTTCGCTTGTCGATCCAAAATCCGAATTGGTCTTTCTTCATACGTCAACTTATCATCCATAACGATTTGGTGGAAATCGTTGACATGAGACGGGTCTGGAAGATATCCTCGAAGCATAGAGACGTGGAACACGTTATGTACTTGACTCATACTTGGCGGAAGAGCAACTCGGTAAGCTATCGGACCCATTCTTTCCAAAATTTGTAATGGACCAACATATCGGGGTGTTAACTTACCCCTTTTCCCGAATCTTGGATATCCTTTCATCGGGGTGACTTTCACAAAAACATGACTATCCACTTCGAATTCCAAATTCTTTCGTCGGCTATCCGCATAACTCTTCTGCCTACTTTGAACAGTTTTCAATCTTTCTCGAATAATTTTAATCTTTTCAGTTGTCAACTGAACAATTTCAGGCCCTAACAATGTCCTGTCTCCAACTTCAGTCCAACACATGGGGGAGCGACATGGTCTGCCATACAGAGCCTCATAGGGTGCCATCCCAGCACTCGAATGGTAACTATTATTGTACGCGAACCCTATCAACGGTAGATGAGTTTCCCAACTTCCCTGGAAATCCAGAACACACATTCGGAGCATATCTTCTAATGTCTGTATCGTTCTCTCGGATTGTCCGTTAGTCTGAGGGTGGAAAGCTGTGCTAAACTTTAATTCTGTACCCATTGCTTTCTGTAAACTTTGCAGAATCTCGAAACAAAATTTGGATCCTTGTCTGACACAATTGAGATCGGAATACCATGGAGTCTTACAATTTCATTCACATAAATCGCAGCAAGTTTATCTGCATTATACTGAGTCTTCATAGGTAGGAAATGCGCAGACTTAGTTAGCCGGTCTACAATGACCCACACAGAATTCATACCCCGAGGAGTCCGTGGTAACCCCACAACAAAATCCATGGTCAGATGTTCCCATTTTCATTCCGGGATTGGAAGGGGTTGTAATGACCCTGCCGGTCTCTGATGCTCTACTTTTACTTGCTAACATTGCAAACATTTGGAGACGAAATCCACGATGTCCTTTTCATACTTGGCCACCAAAAATTTTGTTTTAAATCCCGATACATCTTGGTACTCCCCCGGGATGCAGTGATAATCTCGAGGCATGTGCTTCTTCCATCAATTCCCGCCTAATTTCTGACACATTGGGAACACATAATCTGTCTTGGAATTTGAGTACTGAATTTACCAAATTGAATCCCGGTCTCGGTTTCGTTTCTAGCTCATCACATATTTTCTTCAAAGTTTCGTCTTCCATCTGACGTAGTTTGATTTCTTCAATTAATGTCGGTTGGGCCATTACTGCTGCTATTATGGCCTCCTGCCCATGCATCACAAGGTCCACCTTCATTTTATCCAGTTCAATCACTAACTCCTTTTGCCCTGTAAACAAATTTACCAAATTTCCCATATTTTTCCGACTAAGTGCGTTTGCGACCGTATTGGCTTTCCTAGGATGGTACTGGATCTGCAAATCATAGTCTTTAATAAGTTTTAACCATCGCCGCTGTCGCATATTTAGCTCTTTCTGGGTAAAAAGGTACTTGAGGCTCTTATGGTCGGTGTAGACTTCGCAAGTAGTGCCATACAGATAATGCCGCCATATCTTCAAAGCAAAAACTACCGCGGCTAACTCAAGGTCATGTGTGGGGTAATTCTTTTCATGTGGTTTGAGCTGTCGGGAAGCATAAGCAATAACCTTTTCCTTTTGCATAAGCACGCAACCCAAACCCTTGTGGGAGGCATCACTGTAAATCACAAATCCTTCGGTACCAGATGGTAAGGCAAGAACCGGAGCTGTAGTTAACTTCAGTTTTAATTCTCGAAAGGCAGATTCCCGCTGTTCTGACCATTCAAATACAACTCCCTTTTGAGTCAATTGGGTAAGTGGTACTGCAATTTTGGAGAAATCTTGCACAAATCTCTTATAGTATCCAGCTAATCCCAAGAAATTACGCACTTTAGTTACATTGGTAGGAGTTGGCCAATTTATAATTGCCTCAATCTTGTGCGGTTCAACAATACACCTTCCTTTGTTATCACATGCCCCAAGAATGCGACTTCATATAGCCAGAATTGACATTTCTTCAGTTTTGCATACAATTTCTTTTCTCGGAGTGTTTGAAGAATTACACGAAGATGATTTTCATGAGCTTCCGCATTCTTCGAGTAAATGAGGATGTCATCGATAAATACTACTACAAACTCATCCAGATAGGGCTTGAAGACACGATTCATCAGATCCATAAACGCTGCTGATGCGTTAATAACTCCAAAGGGCATAACCAGAAATTCATAATGACCGTATCGAGTTCGGAAAGCTGTTTTCTCAACATCATCGGCTTTGACCTTTAATTGGTGGTATCCGGACCGTAAATCAATTTTCGAAAAGATTTGTGCCCCTTGTAACTGGTCAAACAAATCATCGATCCTAGGTAATGGGTACTTATTCTTGATTGTCACTTTATTAAGTTCCCTGTAATCTATACACAATCGGAGTATTCCGTTCTTCTTTTTCACAAACAGAACTGGTGCACCCCAAGGAGAGACACTCGGGCGAATAAACCCCTTATCAAGTAAATCTTGTAATTGAACCTTCAATTCTTTCATCTCAACTGGTGACATTCTATACGGAGTCTTAGAAATAGGTTGAGTTCCTGGCGCCACTTCAATTGTAAACTCGATTTCACGGTCTACTAACTCCCCTAGTAATTCTTCTGGAAAAACATCCGGAAATTCACAGACAACTGGAATTGTGTCAGTACTCCCATTCATCACCTGCCCTTCCAAAATATTGCATAAATACCCCCGACACCCTTTCTAAATTAATTTACAACTTTTACTGCAGAAATCAGATAAGGTGGAGAAGTCACTCCACGTCCCTGAAAGGTAGATTCTAATTGTCCCGGAGGATAGAAACTGATTTGCTTAGTCAAACGGTCAATAGTTGCACAATATTCACTCAGCCAGTCCACACCCAGAATAATATCGAAGTGGGTTATGTCAAGAGGTAATAAGTTGGCATATACTCGGATATCCCCAATTACAAGTTCACAAGCAAAGTATACAGAGGTACAGATCATAGAATTCCCCAAAGGTGAGGACACACATAGCATATAAGACAACACTTTCTCAGATTTGTCTAAATTTTGCGCAAATAGTTTTGACACAAAGGAATGGGTAGAGCCAGAATCAAACAATACATGAGCAGAATGACCGTGAACAATAAATGTACCTGACACCACGGTTGCAGCATTTTGCACATCTCCCGGAACCAACGCAAACACCCTGCCCTGTCTCGTGGTGTCTTTATTGTTAACTGGCTTGGCAGCTGACTTGGTGTTGGGAGCTGGTGTAGACCCTGCTGAACTTGTAGTAGGCCTATTGCTATTTTGTTGATTCTTTTGAGGACAATCCCTTACCAGATGACCCATTTTGCCACACCTAAAACATGCGCCAGACAACCGATAGCAAGTCCCACGGTGCTTCTTTCCATATTCCGAACAAACAGGAGTTGAATCTGGAGTAGGGGTGGAAACACTAGAAGTCCCCGAATTTTGTTTCTTGCTAGGTGGAGTGGTTGACCCCTTTGTCACTTGTGTGTTCTGTCTCTTTCCTTTCCACTCGGAAATCCGATTCTGAGCAGCGATGTTCCCCTCTGCTATAATGGCCCTCTCCAACACATCAACATAGGTGGGGAACTTCAACATGTTGACTCGGTCAAGGATAGCAGCCCGTAGTCCTCCTTCAAATTTCCGTGCTTTCTTATAATCTGTATCCACCATGTGAGGTGCAAACCGAGCTAGTTCTGCAAATTGAGCTTCATACTCTGCAACAGTCTTGTTCCCTTGTCTAAGAGTTTCAAATTCAATCACCTTCTTGTCTCGCATACTTTGGGGAAAGTACTTGTCGTAAAACAGTTCCAAGAATCTGTCCCATGTTAAGCCTTGGTGCACGGTTCTCGCAAGCATCCACCACCTCCGCGCTTCGTCTTCAAGAGTGAAGGCAGCAAGTTGTACTTTTTGGGCTTCGGTACAAGGGAAAACTTCAAACAACTTTTCTATCCCCAGCACCCACGCTTCATCTTTCATTGATTCTATTCCTCCTTTGAATGATAGCGGCTTCATCTTCTTAAATTCCCTCGTGAGTGTGATACTCCGGTCCTCAACATGAAAATCTTGTACCATAGGCGGAGGTACCGGTGGCGGTGGCGGTGGCGGTTGTGGTTGTGGCTCTTGCTGTTGTTGTCGTAAGGTCTCCGCTATTTCCATAATCATTCTCTCCATTCTGTCCAACCGTGCAGAAGTAGTATCTTCCGGGTCTTCCGTCCTTGTTCTCACCATATTCTACATGACAACCAATTACAATATACACAAGGAATATACAATAGACATGGATCATAATCATTAACGTTAGCAGATTACATTTAACGTTGCCATCAATCTTTCCATATACATTTGGAATATTATGCATGATGCCTAAGTCTTTTCTAGACATCCTAAGGCTCAATGGATTCGTGTGTGAGATAGCAACTCGTGCTCTGATACCACTTGTCACGCCCCAAACCCGCCCCTAAAAGTTAGAGCATGATCACTTCAGAAACGGACATCAAATCTGATATGTATAACATATGGGGCCTGAACGGAAGCATTTAACAATGCAAAAAGACATCCATTGAGTTAATACTAACATGCCAGGATCCTACACTTAATATCAAGTAATTTAACGTATAATAAACACACATGTAGTTGTATATATATACAAATATACAGACCAATCCCTGAGTCTGAGGATGTAACAAAACTATGTCAAGAGAAGTTAATCATGTTTTACAATATCAGACAAAAGGTTCAGGGCATGAAGCTAAAAGCTTTGCAAGAACTCCACAAAATGTATGAGCTTCATTTAGGTGTTTGGTCGTGGTGTAATGGGCAAAAGACAAGTGGTCCAAGCTGGACTAGGACTGACCTCCAGACTGAGTACCTACAGAGATGGACATAACACAGAGTGAGCGAAGCTCAGTGAATAATAGTACTTAAACAATTCAATGATTAACTTGCATTGTAATGTATATAAGTGCAGAGGTTATGTGATTAAGCTCATTCCATAAATGTTTTCAGAACGGCCTTGGGCCCGGATTTTATACAGAGTGGCTTTAAGCCCAATAGTATACAGAACGGCCTTAGGCCTAACAGATTTTACAGGTTGGCCTTAGGCCCAACAGATTTCGCAGATTAGCCTTAGCCCAAATATCAACAGAATAGACTAGTCTTGAAGTCTTACAAATGTTCACAGATTTTTCCCAAACGTTCACGTAAGTTAACACAGTTGACTTGCAATTAACAGAGTGCTAACAATAATCATTAGCAATAAGTAACGTGTACTACTACAGTACTAATACTCACAGTGCTGTGGCGGAGCAATAGTTCCTGCCGGAGTGTGTCCTACACACATACATAATTCACAAATTAGTTCTTTTTTCCTTTTAAATCATTTTCTGATTCGTTTTGCTTCCAATGAATTTACAAACATCTTAAGAGCATCAAATAGTTATTCTAATAATATTAGAGGGTCAAACAGGGAAAACGGAGCGAACGAACTTTTTCAGCATGGGCCGCACGTGCGGTTGTGAGCCCCGCACGTGCGGCAGTGGTTCCCGCACCGCATGTGCGGCAGTGAAGCCCCGTATGTGCCTTTTTTCCAGTAGCCAAAGACCCAAAATCCCCTGTTTTCCGCACGTGCGGCCATGACCTCCGCACGTGTGGCAGTGCTCCAGCACGTGCGGCAGTGCTCCAGCACGTGCGGCGATTCTGCCCTGTTTTGCAGTCCGAAATTCAAGCAAAAACCCCACTTGGTTAACATAACACCTTGCTCAAAATAGGTCCATATATTGCTAGAACATGGTTCAATAACACGTAAATAGGAATCACAAATATATATACCTATGAATATGAATTAGATCTTTACTTCCTTGAAACTCGTAAACATAATTTAATTTCATAATGGTTCCAACTTTCTCACACACATATATATATTCATACATGGCCATTTATCCACATGGTTGAGTTCAAGCATGACAATTGAAGAAATGAGATGTAAATTCTCACTAGATAGCTCAATATAAGTCTAATCAATCCAACACTAGAGACATCATCCTAATTAATCACTTAACACATGCTTGACCTATATTATAAGCTCTAATTTACATAGTATAGAGAGATTCTTACATTATTCAAGGAGAGGGGTCATTTAGAATGGGGTAACCATACCTGAGCTCAAACTTCTACAGCCCTCTCAATGTTTACCAATCTTCTCCTTGATGAACTTCCTCTCAAACCCTCTTCCTCTCTAATTCTCTCTCTCAGGAGATATTCTTGTAATGGCTCTAAGTCAAATGTTCAAAGAACATAGATATATATCTAAAAGGTGAATAAAGACGAAAATCAATCAGTTTAATCATTCCAAATCAAAATTTTACAAAAATGCTTATTATGACTTAAAAATTATGCTGATCTCAAATGTAAAGTCAATTTCAGATTATCAAGCCTCTAAAGCGTTCAATTTATGATCTGAACACTATAATCGTAACAGATATTTCTCCTATTAGACAGATATGATTCTCTAATTATAAAATTTACCCACTTAACTTGATTTCACATGAAATTTCACAGTAAGCATGTAAATGCACAGAATAGGGGACTGAAAGTATACCAGAAAACATGTACGAGGGTCGAGTTATTACAAGTCAAGTGGGTGACAGTGATAATGACAATATGGATGAGGATGATGTTGATTATGAAGAGGAGGAAAATGATTAATGTTGATTGGGGCCCTATATCGGGAGCTTTGAGTGAAATATGTTTTTTTTTTTCTTATGTTGATTGTGTGAAAAAACCTACAAACATTATAAAGAATTAGCTCTAACAAACTCAATAGCTCCATTGATATGCCTAATTCAACTATTGGCTTAGTTCAGTTGAATATTCTTTATTAGAAACAGAATAGAAGCACCAATAACTTATCAAAGAAAGAATTGAATTGATTTTTTTTGCATATGATTTGGTCATTTTGAGATAATGTGATTGGTTGTTTTGTTAGGAAGGGGAAGAGAAAAGTGGGTGACATTGATAATGATGATATGGATGAGGTATCAATGATGACGAAAAGGAGGAAAATCATAAACATTATTTGAGGCCATATGATTATCTGGTTATCAGTAGCTTTGAGTGAAATTGGTTGTTTTTCTATATAGATTGCTTAAAACAATTACAAACGTATTAGTATAAAGAAATAGCTCAAACGATCCCGAAAGCTTCATTGATATGCCTAATTCAACTATTTGGCTTAGTTAAGGTGAATTTTCTTTACTATAACTAGAAACAGAATTGAAGCAACAATAACTTATCAAAATAAAAGAAATTGAACTGAATGCTTTTGCATATGATTTTGTCATATTGATATTTTGATTGATTGTTTTGTTAGGATGGGGAAGAGAAAACTGGGTGACAGTGATAACGACGATGTGGATGAGGATGATAGTGATGATGACGAAGAGGAGGAAAATGATAAATCTGTTATTTTAGACAATGGGAACGGGTTGGACTCAAATAAGGAAGCAGAGGGTAGTTTGGGTTCTATTACCGGTTGGAATCATGATGGAGAATCTTCTGGTGGAGTTTGTGCTGAGATTGGTACTGAGGGAGAGGAGACTGCCATAAGAGGGAGTTCATTTGCGGTTGAAAGTTCTGATGCAGGCATGGTTGGCAGTGAAAGCAATGATGCTGGTGAACCAGCATTAGGGACTCTTGGAGAAAGGATGGTCAGGAATGGAGGTGTATCTTTATCAGAGGAGAAGTTGTTTCTGAAACTGAAGCTTTTAAAGCTGAGAAGCGAGAATCTAGTGGACCTGAGTCTGGTACTCTGGAGGGAACAATTAATCAACCTAATATCTCTAGCATCGGAGATGATGGAGCTTTGGAATGTGGAATGACTGATGCAGATGTTGGCCTTAATTTGGAATCCGAACTAGTTGTTCATGAAGAACTGTGGTGATGAGCACAGATGTCTCACATGTGGTGAAGCCACTGAATTTTGATGAATTTAATTCAGCAGCAGAATTGGAGGTATGCTCATGTCGACCATTTTTTTTTTTTTTTTGTCCATGCTACGTGTTTTTTATATATCATGCCAAGCAAATTTCTTTTTATATGCTTTGCTTTTATCTATTCTATATTTTCTAAAACCTCTGTCCTTCAGTATAATTTTTTTTTTCTCAAGCTGTGTTTTGTAATCTCACATTGGAACCACAAGATGCCACTAATAGTTACCTTTCAAATATATAAACCTTGACAGCTTCAGAGAATACTTCATTATTAACTTTTTCATTTTTTCTGGGAGAGAGGGGGGTTGGCCCCTTTTTAGGCACTTTTCAACTTATCTCCTAACATTTGTAGTTTTTTCAAAGCATGTTTCATGGACGCATTTGCGTGTCCAAGTTTTTGCTTGGTCTTTCCATGCCTTTATGGCGTTATTTTCAACTTTTCTTTGAATGATTGTTTAGGAAACACCATTTTACATTGAAAGAATACTCATGTAATGTGACAGCCATTTGGTAATTGACTTTTCTAGTTTTGTTTTGAAGGCATGTTTGGAAAACACTCGGTTGAACATTACATGACATTGGATGGATGAAAGCATGCAATGCATAGCAAATACACATTTATTATGCTTTTCTATGCCTTCTTTTGCCTTTCCTTTTATTCAAAGTTTCTGTTGCAAATTTTTCCTTCCCTCAAAAGGTGAAGTATATGGTGGGCAGGATCTATAGATTTCTGCAGTCAATAATTTGAGCGGCACGATTGCTTCGAGTCACTTTACCCCTTCCCCCTTTGCTAAAAGATTGTGACTGATGTTTTTCATGAAGGTGCCCATTGCAATGGATTCTGTGAAAGAATAAGTTTAAACTGGAGTCTCCTCTTGAATCATGTTGTGTTTTTTTTAATAATGTGCTTCTCTTTGGCTTCATAATGGCTTATGGAGAAAAAGAGACATTATAAAATTATGAATTTGCAAGCAGGGGGAAAAAATCAGATTGCATGAACCTTGTCAACATTATACTTATGATGTCTTACTGCAGTTCTGTCATAATGCTCTGATATAGACCCCATACTTTTGCAGCATTAACAACTAATATTTTGAATTTTTGTGTTATAATAATCAACTAGGTTTTTGGCATGGAAAGGTTAAAATCTGAGCTGCAATCTCGTGGGTTGAAATGTGGGGGTACATTGCATTGCGAGCTGCCAGGCTTGTTCTGCTCAAAACCATACCTTTGGAGATGCTTGCAAAGAAGCTGCTTGCGAAGAAATGACAATGGCTTGGGATTGTCTCTTATTGTTGTTGAATTTGTACCATATTGATGTCTCTTTATTGCTTTTTTTGCCTCCCTTGGTCCACATTGTTTTTCTATAACAAATTAAGACTGCTTCTGTTAATCGTTGCTTAAGAAGCGTAAAATTTAATTTGGCATGATGAATGTATCATTACACTTACATAGCACAGCATCTTGATCTTTGCTTCAACATTTGTTAGTGTACTATGCTCTACTATAGACATCTATTGACTTTCCTTTGCTTGATTCAGGAATAATTTGCAATGCTACAGTTTTCCAAGTATGAGCTATATGTGTGTGTGTCAATGTGGGTACCATTCATTTTATGTTACTGTCATTAGATTTGAAGAACTTAAGCATTGTTTGAAAAAGTAGTAGCATTTGTCTTAGATGAGCTGCTGGTGATGCTTACCATATCATGCAAGTGGCACCCTTCAATCTATTGGACCATTTCCAAGTTAAAGATGCGGTGGCTGTTACTAAGGTTCTTGCAGCGGTTACTACTAGCTCATGTTGTGGAATTATAGTGTTCTATAAATTGGTCAATGGGAATAATGGTGTATTAGTACTTTAGGTTATGTTTGATTGTCGGACTATGTTGTTTGGCATTATGAGCACAGTGGGATTGAATCATGGGATTGCTATGATGGTTATTAGGTTGGAAATGTCAAATTAATTACGGTTGTTTGTGTATTGTATTAGGTTGGAAATGTCAAATTAATTATGGTTGTTTGTGTATTGTATCGGTATGGTTGCATTAGTTAGGATTAAATTTATGAAATTACGTAAAAACTCTCATTATGTACAAAAAAACGGCTTTGTTATTTTTGTAAAGTGAGGATATAATAATCTTGAGCCATCTAATTATGTGGGATTAGATTGTGAATCCCACTTCTCTATGGGCTCTTGGTCCCATATCATTTTGTCACAACCAAACATGATTTTGACCGGGCTTATGGATTAATTAACAATCCAACCTCCTTTCCCAAACCTGCAATCAAACATGGCCTTCCAGTAGAGGGGAGAATGGTTTAAGAACTCACTAATAAATTTGTGGGAGGTAATTCTGCAGTCACACTGTTTGGTTGAGTTAGTTAAACTGCTTCCAAGCAAGACACATGGCTTGAAGTCTGATTAGTGTGTCCAGTCAAATGTCAGATCATGTACATAGCCCCCAAGTGAAGGATGGGATTATACTAATCGCTTTTGGGAAAATCGCTAGATAGGGGACACAATCTTCTTATTGCAGGGCAACATGTGCAGGTGGTTGTTAGAAACTTTCAACGGCATACTAAGGTAGTATAAGGCATTCAGCCTAAGAGAAAAGGTGCGCAATATCAAGCATTCTTAGTATTTTATTGAGAGTTTGCACTTGCAGTTTACTAACTAAAGCAAATGAGCACCCCCGGCTGAACACCTCTATCGGTAAGGACTTGTTATCTTTGGTTGTAGGTTCAGAGAGTTCACGGGAGTTCACAGTGTTGATTCCATTCATTTTCCACACAAAAACACATGCAGTTACAACTTGAGAGATGTCATATATCACTGAGAATTTCGTCAATATTTTTTCATGTTTTACATGGATTTATACAGTAGATGATATGTGCAGATGAATTTCATCAGTATTTTTCACATTTTACATGGATTTATACACCAGATGCTACGGGTAATTACTTCTCTGAATCTAGTATGTTTGCATATATAGTCGTGTTTGTTGTTTGTATATTATATGGAGAAAAAACTAATGAATTTCATGTTGTGACAAATATGATTTTTCTTCCAACTTACAATCACTATCATGCCTAAATAACAATTGTTCAAAACGTTAAACATTTTCCAAATTACCATGAGCAGGGGAGGGTGAATTCCGACAAACCGGGCACGTACCGTTCAAGCGAAGCCACTCATCAATGCAATCGGCATGAAAGCAGTGCTTACACTCCGGTATGCATCGGACCATCTCTTTGGCGTGATACTCTGACAAGCAGATCGGACAAGTGTCGTTGTTGGGCCCTGGGAGTCGCCGGCTTTCGCCAAGGATTACTTTGGTGTAGGATTCAATGGTTGATTCATCTAGGCCTGCTATGATGGTGGTGGGTTGTGGTGTGATGGCAGCGGGGTCGGAGTTTTGTTGTGCAGTGGTGGTGCCGTTATGACGGCGTTGGGTTCCGCCGCTGACGAAGCATATGAAGAATGCAGTGGCAAATGCACATGTGATGGTTGGAATGATGATGGAGAAGCAAATGATTTGGAGCACTCGGAGTCTGTTGGCTTTGCCTGGTAATGGAATAGGTTAGTTAATTATGTCCCGTTTGGAAACTTGGCTTTTTAAAAAGTTTTTTAGTTTTCTGACTTTTATATGAGGTGAATTTGAAAAATTAAATTAAATTAAATGCTTGCGTCAATGATTTCTATCCTTTTTGGTGATAAAAATTTGATGAAAGGAAGTCGGTGTCATTTCAAAAACTCAAAAAGAATTTTTTCCTGTAATTTAGCTGAACTTGAAGGGAAAATTTTTGTAATTTACCTAAAAACATGTAATGCATATTCCTACTTGTACTTTTTTTTAAAATTTTATTTATTATAATATTTTTTTTAAGGAAGTCAACTTTTTGCCCAAAGTAGTTAAATCAGGTGAATGGCATCATTATTCACACACCATATGACTTTGATTCAGTTGACATTTAAACTGTTTTGTTTATATTATAGTTGAGCCTGTTTTATTATTCTAATAACTGTTACAAGAATATATAAACATTATCTCTTAATATAGTCAATTACACTAAACACAGCTTTAAAATTGTTGTCATGTGTCATCTGTTCTGTCACTTTAAACTGACCTTCGCTGCTCAACCAACCATTCACCAATATCTAAAGTCAATCTAAACAAAACGACACTATGCCCCCCAAATCTTGAGCCAACCACACAGTGGCCTTCAATGCTTCAACAATTATTCAAAATAATGTTACAATCATATATATATATATATGTCAGTATAGTGTTTGATATATCGTGTGAGCTATTACCATTTCATTAGTTAAATAGGTTTGATTATGTTTCTAATGTAGTGGTAACAACTCATATGATAAACCAAATGTGACATAAAAATGTGCTCATTGTAACACTATTGTTCTTCAAATGTTATGAAGAGACCTAAGCATCTTAAAATCTTCGTTTCCTTGTACTAATGCATTCTCAGTTATTGATAGGTGGCCAACAGTCGGCTTTGAGCAGATCAAGTCGAGTTATGCATCAAAACAACTCAATCCAAACCTGTTTATTTAGTAAACATTTTTAAGTGGGTTGAGTTGAATTTGAGTATGTGTCAAACAAATCAACCCGACCAATCTATTTTTATTTTTTATTTTTTATTTTTTATGAGGTGGCGGCGGTATGGTAGTTCATGAGTTTCTTGTTTTGTTGCTTATTTCTTATTTAAACCCAATTTTAAATGAGTTCCGAAGATGCAAAACATTTAAGCCTTTTTATAAATTTAGAAGGGTTTAATCGGGTTTCAAATTGATGAAATTGGTTGAGTTGTGGATTTTGTATTGAGTTTGCTACCTCTGCTCTGAATATATGTTGTATCTCAATACAATTGTGTTGGTTAGAATTTCAAAACACAAAAATCTCAATCGTATAACTAAAATTGAATTGAATTTTGGATACAGATAATCCCGAACCTTATGAAGTTGCAAGCAAGCTAAAGGAATGAATGAACATAATCAAATGAAGGTTAAGAGAGGTAAGTACCTGTTCCAGGATTATTGATACATACAACTTGTTGGCTTGCATTGTCTTGAAGCCCACACATATCTCCTTGTGATTCACATTCTTCACAGTTTGGAACATCCCATGTTAACACAAGATCATCACTAAGATCAGATGAAAAATCATCCTCATCCTGAAGTGGACGCGAAACTGGAATCGGCAAAGTCACAAGAATCTCACACACGTTCATTCCCATTGCGAGATTCATTGAAGAAGTTGCCAATGTCGTATTTGTCGAATTACTCAAACAATCAATGACGGTGAACTTAGACCTGGTGAACTTGGATGGACATGTCCAAAACGTGTAGTTTAAATAATAAAGGGCCCTGAAAGGCGAGCCTGCAAGATTGAATTCCAAGAGCCGTGTTGGTAGACAGTTGTTTGGGTCGTAGAGTTGAATTTCTTGAGCCAAGTAATTGATATAGCGCACGAAGAATTTTCCAGAGTTAGGAAGGTTTAAAACCGTTGTTCCTTGATCGTTGCAGGTAAGATCAAACCCGGGATAGCCACAAGTTTGTGATTGTTGTTGGTTTGTTTGGAAAGGGAATCGGATAGTGAAGCTGCTGTTAAAGCAAATGGAAGTCACACAACTGTTTGTTGCATGAATGAGAGGAGAGAGGAAGAGAAAGAGGAAGAGGAATTTTAAGGTACCCATTTGTTTTTCAAAACAAGTGAGTCTGAGTCTGAGAAAGAGCAAGAAGAATTTTAAGGTATCCATTTGTTTTTCAAAACAAGTGAATCTAAGGATGGTTAGGAGTAGTTTTGTTTGAAGACTATCGAACAATAGTATTTTTTTAAAAGTCAGAAGCTCTCATAGTGATTCTGTGGGCTTTTTTTTATAATATGATGTGGAAATCCCTAAAAAAATATTGATGGAAGACCATTAATTAATATAGAAAAGATATATGTATGTAACTTAACACGGAGAAATATCTAGAAAGTTATTGCTTGGTCTAGATTTAACTCATATAGTATGGGAGTCTTACATGTAAAATGAATCAAAGTCTCACAATGATTTTCTTGATATATTTATGTCAATGAGTTTTGTACACCAAACATTGTGGTAATTAATAACTCCAAATTGTTTAAGTCATTTAGAATTATCGCATATTAATATACGAGGTTTGACAAAAAATTTGATAGATTATTTGGGATAACCTAACATAACTCTTAATAAATTTTATTGTTTGAGACACATAACTTAAAAAAAGTGCATTACATTAGCTTATGACCATTAAAGATAATTTTTGTGTTTGAATTTGGACAACCCGAGCCAAGTATAAATTTTTTGAGTTGGCTTGGATTTAAGCAAAAGGTCTGGTTCAGGCATATTGCACTTTAAATTAAGCCTAGACAAACTCTTAACCCGCCGGAGTTGAGTACTAATCAATCATCACCACCTTCACCTCCTCATGTTTTTTTTATAGGGAGAATTACACATTAGTAGGGGATTAGAAAAATGTTTACAAAATGATAAGATAGTTTATAATTTTAATGGTTTCTTAATTTTTTGTAAATATTTTTAGGACTCATGTATAGGTTTTAATAGGTGAACTTATTGTTCAATAGATCCTATGATAATTAATGGCGAATTTTTTATCAAATGCTATTAAAAAACGTCACTAATTGTTAATTTTCAGTGACAGTTCAAAATTTGTCATAAAAAATATTACTAATTATAAGTTTTAACAATAGTTTAAAAAAAGGAAAATGGTTTGTCCCCCTAATTTTTTCCCTCCCGAATCCCCCGAAATCACAGAGGAGAGAAAGAGAGGGGAAAGAGAAGAGAGGGGAAGAGGAGGCAGGTCCCAGCCGTCACAGCCCTCTGCCCGATCGTCGCAGCCTCGGCCTTCGCCTCCGCCGTCGCAGCCCCGCCCCTCGCAGTCCCTGCCTCCGCCCCCTGCCTCCACCTCCGCCCCATTTGTTGGGCCCCCTCCAGTCCCTCCTCCTCCTCCTCCTCCTCCTCCCTCCCTCCTTCTTTTTTCATCTTCTTCTTCGTTTCTGATTCAACCAAAAAAAAAAAAAAAAAGGCAAAAACGACGTCGTTTTTGCCTTTAGGGGGATTCGGGGACCTGTTTTCGAGCGACGTAGCATTGCTCTTAAAAAAATTGTCTCAAGAAAGTTACTAATTTTTAGTTTTCAATGAAAATTTGAAACAATTGCCATAGAAAAATGTTACTAATTATAAATTTTAAGAACAATTTATCCAATATTTTTTTGATCTTCCACTGATCTGTTGTTTCTTATTTCTTATACTAACATATCATCCGTGCTATGCACAGGATAAAATAATATATTATTTATTAAAAATATGATAATTATACTTAATTTTTTTATATTTTGTCTCTCGTAAATAAAATTTTATATATAAGTTTAAGGGTTTTGTTTTAAATGTTCATTTACTATAATATATAATATAGATAGATTAAAATTATTGTATTTACAATTAATAATTAAAATTATGATTTGCTATAAAAAAATGACATAGTTCTAATACTTCACTATTTTAGAATAAAAATATATGAATTTTAGAAAATTATCATATTGGTTTTTGAAAGGAAAATAATTGACAAAAATTTAAAAATTTAATGAGTAAGAAAGAATCATCGTAACATGTAAAATCGCTAAAATCACGGTTAAACCAAAAAATCATTCAAACTAAAAACGATTTGACTTAATCAGTTAGGTCAAAAGACCAACCAGCTCATATATAAAATTTTATTATATTAAAATTTAAACTGTCATAAAATATGGAAAGTAATCTATTAATTTAAATTTAAAATCGATACAATATAAATTTAAAATTATCATAATTATCTCATAATTTTTGTATTAAGGAGCAGTTTATCAATATATCTATATATTTTATAAAAAAATACTTTTAAAGAGAGATATTATGAGAGTTTCAAAATCCCATACAAAATTATTTTTAAAATCAAAACATCTATATGGGATTGTAAAATAAAAGTTAAATAAAAACTAGCTAATCAAAATTTTCTTAATTGTTTAAAATTAAGAAAATCAAAAAAATTAGTTTGAGATATTGATCATAAAGCTTCTCACTAAAAATCTCATTTTGTTTATATAAATGGGAGCATAAGATTCACTTCATGTAAGTGAAACAATTCACTTTTTCTTTCTTTTCTCGATGTGGAATTGTAAAATAAAAATTAAATGGAAGCTAGCCAATAGAGATTTTTTTAATTGTTTAAAGTTAACAATTATTTGGGCGAGAAGTTTATTTCGAATCAAGCAATCTTAGCCATTTAATCTTTATTAGGTCAATCTTTAATTTATTTTGAATCAAACAATCTTAGCCGTTTAATCTTTTATTAGGTCAATCTTTAATTTATTTCAAATCAAACAAATTTAACCACTATATTTTGATAAACTTGCTAAAATCCCAGTTAAACTAGCGAATCATTCAAATCGAAAACGGTTCACCTTATCGGCTAGGTTAAAGGACTAACCAACTTATACAAAAATTAATTAATTATTACTTTTGAATTTTATTTTAATTTAAAATTTTAAACTGTCTTGAACTGAAACATGCACAACACTATATGGAATTGTAAAATAAAAGTTAACAGTTGTTTGGATGGAAAGTTCATTTCTAATCAAGCACTCTCAAGCTTTGTTTGGTTTTAAATTTTTGGCTAAAAAAGTACAAAAACACAAAATTGGCTACATAAACCAATAAGGTAAAATATCACATCCAAATTATAATTATTACATGTTTTCTCTCACAAAAATAAAAAAAACCCCAAACCAAACGAGACTAAAAAAGCCCCAACACAAAAAGCTAATTAAAAAAGTCAATGCCAAACGAAGATTCAATCGTTCAATTTTTAATAAGGTCAATATTAGTTTATTTTAAATCAAACAAATCTAAGTAATAAATTTTGATAAAAGAGCTAAAACTGCGGTTAAACTAGTGAATCAGTCAAACCGAAAACAATTCAGCCTAATCTGCTAAGTCAAAAGACCAACTAATTTACAACAAAATTAATTAATCAAAACTTTTAAATTTTAGTTTAAAATTCAAACCATCTTGAATTGAAACATACACAATACTATAATATTAAATGAGAGTGTAAGATTCACTTTATATAAGTGAAACAACTTATTTTTTCTTTATTCTCTCGATATGAGATTATAATTATTTTAAAGTTAAATATTATAAGAATTTCAAAATCTCATATAAAATTATTTTTAAAATCCAAACCTCTATGTGGAATTGTAAAACAAAAGTTAAATAGAAGCTAACTAATAAAATTAAGAAAATCAAAAAAAAAAAAATAGTATTGATTATAGGCTTTCTTACTAAAAATCTCATTTTGCTTATATAAATGGAAGCAGAAGATTCACTTTATATAAATATAACAATTCACTTTTTTTTTTTTTTTTTTTTTCCCCGATGTGGGATTGTAAAATAAAAGTTAAATGGAAGCTAGCCAATGAGGATTTTCTTAATTGTTTAAAATTAAGAAAATTCAATAATTTATATAAATTAGAGCATAAGATTCACTTTATATAAATGAAACAATTCATTCTTTTCTTTTTTTTTTTCCTGATATAGGATTGTAAAACAAAAGGTAAATGGAAGCTAGCCAATGAGAATTTTCTTAATTGTTTAAAATTTAAAAAATTCAATAATTTTAGAATGAGGGTTTGGAGCTTCTAGAAGGCTTATCTCTCAAAATTCTCTTTACAAGATTCACGTTATATAAATGAAATAATTCACCTTTTTTTTTCGATGTGGGATTGTAACACTTTATATAAGTGAAACAACTCACTTTTTATTTTTTTTTTTGTAGATGTGGGATTGTAATTATTTTAAAGTTAAATATTATAAGAGTTTCGAAATCTCATAAAAAATTATTTTTAAAATCAAAATATCTATGTAGGATTGTAAAATAAAAATTAAGTAGAAGCTAGCCAATGAGGATTTTCTTAATTATTTAAAATTAAGAAAATCAAAAAAATGAGTACGAGATATTGATCAAAGGGTTTCTCATTAAAAATCTCATTTTGCTTATATAAATGTGAGCATAAGATTCACTTTATGTTAGTGAAACAATTCATTTTTTTTTTTTTGATGTGGGATTGTAAAATAAAAGGTAAATGAAAAATATCCAATGAAAATTTTCTTAATTGTTTAAAATTAAGAAAATTCAATAATTTTAGAATAAAAGTTTAGAACTCCTAAAATGTTTCTCCCTAAAAACCATATTTTCCTTATATAATATAGAGATAAATAGTGAAACAAATTTCGTTTTTTCTTCTTCTCTCGATATGAGATTATAAAATAAATCATAAACTAATCAAAGGTTTTTTTTTTTTATATGGTTAAATGGAAGTTATCCAATGATTTTTTTTAATTATTTAAAATTAATAAAATCAGTATGAGAAATAGCGATTAAACTGGTGAATTAGTCAAACTCAAAATGGTTCAGCCCAATCAATTAAGTCAAATAACCAACCAATTTATACAAAAAATAATTAATTAAAACTTTTAAATGTTATTTTAATTTTAAAATTCAAACTGTCTTGAATTGAAATATACACAATACTACACTATTAAAATTCACTTTATATAAGTGAAACAACTCACCTTTTTTTTCCTTTCTCCAATGTGGGATAATAAAATAAATGTTAATAATTATTTGGACAGAAAATTTATTTCTAATCAAGCAATCTCAGTCTTTCAATCTTTAATCAGATCAATCTTTAATTTATTTCGAATCAAACAAATCTAATCAATATATTTTGATAAAACTGCTAAAATTACGTTTAAACTAACGAATCAATCAAATCAAAAATAATTTAGCCTAATCGGCTAGGTCATAATTAATTAATTATTTATTTTTAAATTTAAACTATATTGAATTGAAATATACACAACATTACAATATTAAATGGTATGATAGTATATGATTCATTTTATATGAGTAAAATAACTCATTTTTTTTCTTCTTTTCTCGATATGGGATTATTAAATAAAATAAAAACTAGGCAATGAAGATTTTCTTAATTGTTTAAAAATAAGAAAATCAAGAAAATTAGTATGAGATATTGAAACTCTCATAAGATTCCTAACTAAATAGGATGGAAATATAAGATTCACTTTATATGAGTAAAATAACTCATTTTTTCTCTTCTTTTTTCGATGTGAAATTATCAAATAAAAACTAATCAATAAAAATTTTCTTAATTATTTAAAAATAAAAAAATTAATATAAAATATTAAAACTCTCACAAAATTTCTCACTAAAAACTCCGTTTTAATATATAAATATTTTGAAAAATTGGTAAAAAATTAACTTTTTAACTTTTTTTATCTCTTTATGAATAAATTATATAAGAAATAATGTGATTCAAAATGAATAAAAAGTTAAAAATTAACTTTTTACCAGCTCCTCAAAAGACTACCTACGGGTTGCAGTGCCAGATATCATTATATAATATTTGGCCATTCAACACAAACCAATGGTGTGAATTTGTATACAGTCGATTATTTATTTATTTATTAATTAAGCAAAATTGAGCCTCTTATCAAACAGGATATTGAATTCTACGAAATTATCAGGAAATTATAAGTAGATTGTTGTCATTTTTTTATATTAAAATTTATATTTTATCTGTAATTATCTGTGTTTACGTATCACTCACACTAATTTTTTTGTTTGTATTATTAAAACAGAAATCAGTATAATTAAGTCAAATTTATAAAGCCCTCTCGTTTAGTTTAGTTTTAATTTTTTTTTTTTTTTTCGTTAAATTTCATTTTTTTTCATCTTTATTGAAATTGATTTGGATTTTTTTACAAATATTTTATTTTTAAGTACATTTAGATTAGGTCTATCTAAAAATATATATATATATCTCAAAAGTAGTTTTTGAGCTTTGAAACTAAGCAAGACTTAGAGTGCTAAAGCGGGATTCTATTTACACCCAAAAATTCATTTAGTACGCCTAATTTCTCAGTACTCTTTATTAAATTATTTAAAGTTATAATTTACTGTTAATATACCCTATCTTTTTTTTCACAAATTACTTTTCAAGATACAATCAAATAATAAACAAATCAAAAATCTTAAATTACATTACTTTAAAATCGACAATGGAAGACTAGAACGCACTATGGACAATTCCACCTAAGTGGGGGACTTTGATTTGAAAGTCTTCACAATATTCTTCCAATCCTCTGCAACCTGGAAAAAAAGGGGCATCATAATTGATATTAGATGCCCAAGATGTTTACAGCAAGTGAATCTTTAGAAAATATCATCTTTGAGTGTTTGAAATCGCAGGGAATGTGACGGAGAACACCATTGGGATTAGAAACTCTTCTGTTATTAATCTCTCTCTTTCTCTCTTGTGTTTTTATTTTTATTTCTGGAAGACTAAAACTACTGTGAACCAACCTGAGTGGGGGACTTTCATTTAAAAATGTCTTCACAATACTCTTCCAATCCTTTGTAACCTAGAAAAAAGGGACCTCATGATTGATACTAGATGCTCGAGATGTTTTGTAGCAAGTGAATCTTTAGAACATGTCGTCTTTGAGTGTTTGAAATCACAGGGAATGTAATGGAGAACACTATTGGGGTTAGAAACTCTTCGGTTATTAATCACACACACTCTCTCTCTCTCTCTTGTGTTTTTATTTTTTATTTCTTTTTCTTCTTTTTCTTCTTTGAATTGGTATAACGACATTCAGTTATTTATTAGTGGTTTTATTATGATCTATTATTTAATTTTATTTAAAATTTGTTCTATTTGTAAGTAATAACACAATAAGAAACAATGATATTGATGATAATTGTGAGTTTTAGTGCGGTGAATTAGAATTTTGGAGTGAGGAAGAAGATGAAAGAAAAATAATTAAAACTCGAGGAAGAATATGAAAAATACGTACAAATAATTAGGGTGTAAGAGAAAAATAATAATATATTATTTTAAGATTTAATGTGTATTATTCTTATTAATAAATTTATATTAGAATATAATAAGAATAAAATTTTAATTGACATACTGGGTTACTATTTGAATACAAATAGAATCACCTAATGCTAAAGTGGTTAGTTAATAAGTTGGGCTGACTTTAAGCCATTAATAATTATATTTCATAAAGGGGTTTAAAAAATATCATTTGGCCCAGTCCAAAAAGGCGGTTTCTTATGATGACGTTTTCATATTTGAAAAGTTAGTTAAGAGTTAGTTTTGACCTGTTAATTTATTTTGAGTCATATTATTTTTTATATTTTTTATATATAAAAAGATAAAAAAAAATTAAAAAATTAATTTTTAACTAACTTTTCAAATATATATGCCATTAGTTCTCATATTTATACTATTATTAAAAGTAAACACCTCATTTGGCATCTATAATTTTTTTTATTTATTCTTGTGTTAAGTGTCAATTTCTCCCCCTAAAAAGAAAGAAATAAAAATATATTTTTTTATAAGTGACATTTTCTTCTTACGATAAGTGTCAATTTCTCTATCTAAAAATAGATAAATAAAAAAGTTTTCTTTTATCAAGTGGCATTATCTTCTTAACTAAGTGTCAAT
Organism: Camellia granthamiana; assembly: GCA_036172215.1. Taxonomy (NCBI): domain Eukaryota; kingdom Viridiplantae; phylum Streptophyta; class Magnoliopsida; order Ericales; family Theaceae; genus Camellia; species Camellia granthamiana. The sequence goes on along the minus strand of CM069908.1, from coordinate 4,925,998 downwards.
TTCTATAAATAAAAAATAAAAAATAAAAAATAGTAATAGTAATTAAAAGAAGAGTACAAAAATTAAGTCTAAGAGCATTTCCTTAACTTATTAAATAACACTTTTATCACTTAAATAATATAAAACATATATTATAAATTAAAATTAAAATTTATATTTTAATCTCACTCACACTAAGGTCTCGTTTGGGAACAAACTATTTTAGTAATTTTTTGATTTTTTAGTTAAAATATAGAGTAAAAAAAATTAGTATATTTAGAATGACTTTTTATTTTTTACAAAAAGATATACGAAAAATAAAGAGAAAAGGAAAATCTTAATTTTTTTATATAGGTTGTTGGCTTTTTAATTTTTTTAGTGACTTTTTAATTGTTAAGCTAAAATATTGAGTTGCGAAACGAGACCTAAGTATATATATAAATAGAAAAATAATACAAGTTAATTTTCTAGACCCATTTTTTAGATCCAATAATGTGTAAATGATATGATTGATTGATGATTGAAAAGATATGAAAAAGAGTATTACCTTAGATATTATTGCCACATTATTGTACTTGAACATTGTGTGTAATTTTTGGACTATAAAAGTATCAAAATCAGCCTCTCTACAATGGTTTTGAAGCTATTGTAGAAAGCAAAAACTGTAATTATGTGATTCATCAGACTCGCTATATCATTCGTTCATTTTGCCGACGTTATAGTTCCTCCCCTGATGAAGCGAGCCACTATTCATCGGGTAATCAGTTTTTTATTATATTTTCTTTCCCGCGCTTCTTTCTCTCGCCAACAAGAACACCATCTCTCATACCACCATTACTGTCAACACTTACCGGAGCCATCTCACAAATTTCATTCTCACCATCTTGGAAGTTCATCAGGTTCTCTCTCTCTCTCTCTCTCTCTCTCTCTCTAAATCATGTATCAGTTGATGAACTAGATTCACTTTTGTTATTATACACATATATGTTCTTGCATTGTAAAATCATGTATCAGTTGATGAACTAGATTCATTTTTGTTATTATACACATATATGTTCTTGCATTGTAACTGTTTGATAAAATGCCTCACTAGTTTGTCCAAGATGCTATGTCAACTAATTGATTTTCAACATAGCTTTATAGAACACCAAAACCATTTTTGTTATCATTTTTTCAACTTGGAATCTCTATTGAAAAAAGAAAAAGAAAAAAGAATTAGCTCAAAAACAAAAGAACAAGCCATAGATGAACCTTCATGTGAGCAATAATTTTGAATACATGGAAGGGGTTGTACCCCTGTGTTTTCTAAATTGCACCCTTTACCTTTTTGTAATTTTTTTCTCCCCCTACACTGAACTGTAATTTTCCCTTAATTGATTCCTATTGGACATTAGGATTGGAATAGTTAAGGATGATAATTTTGGAATTATATATTTTTGTTATCTCTATAAATAAATAAACACATGTGGTTATTTTGTTAAACAATTAGTGCACTCACAACTCTTGTAGGGATGGAGTCAAATGGAGACTCATTTTTTGTCAATCTTTTACAAGAGGGATCTAACATTGATAGTCAATTCATAGAATCCCAGTATATGAGTCAAGTTGGTACTCAATTGGAATCCATTACTAAAAAATCACGCGGAGCCAACTTTTCCGTAGAAGAAGATAATATGGTTGTATCTGCTTGGCTCAACACTAGCTTGGATGCAGTGCATAGAAATGAACAAAAAAGCAAGACCTTTTGGAGGAGAGTTGAGGAGTACTTTCACGAGCATAAGACATTTATTAGTGAACGTAACGATAATTCTTTGATGAATCGGTGGTCAACTATTCAACTTGGCACTAATAAGTTTTGTGGGTACTTTGCCCAGATTGAGTCATTGCATCAAAGTGGTGTTGACGAGCAATACAAGGTATTAATTACATTGATCTTTATACTTCTTCTAGCATTTTCATTTTATGTTAAGAAGCTAATTATTGGTTTTTAATTTTTTATTTTAGATTGGCAAGGCAAAAATCATGTACCAAGAGGTTAATAAAATCTCATTTCAATTTGAACATCGTTAGAATGTGTTGAGGCATTAGCCAAAATGGTTTGAGCAATGCCAAAAGAAAAAAACCGAAAAGGATTAGAAATAACCCAACATCTTCACCTTCAACACTAGAGCCAATTAACTTAGCAAAAGATGACATCTCACCCTTGGAGAGACCAATGGGTAAGATGGCAGAAAAATGAGCGGTTGAAAAAAGTAAAGAACCATGATAGTTGTTCTCCAATTATGTATTTACTGAATGAGATGAAAGAAGAAAAAAAAAGAGGAACTGAGAAAAAACTTGAATTTCTTCAAAATCAATGTCTTTTGCTTCATTGTCATCCCGCTCATCTTTAATGATCATATTGTGCAATATTATACAAGCTTTCATAACAACTTTAATTGACTCAAGATTCCAAGATCGCGCAAGTCCACGCACAATTGCAAAACGTGCTTGAAGCACCCCAAATGCACGCTCCACATCCTTCCTACATGCCTCTTAGGCCATAGTGAAATGTTTTTTCTTGTTTCCTTGTGGACAGGGAATCGTTTTCACAAATGTTGTCCATGGTGGATATATACCATCAGCAAGATAATATCCCATTGTATACTCATTACCATTGATGGTGTAATTGATTGGAGAAGCATACCTTTGAGCAAGCTCAGTAAATACAGTAGACCTTTCTAGTACATTGATATCATTATGAAACCCGGGTAATCCAAAAAATACATGCCATATCCAAAGATCATATGATGCAACTGCTTCCAAAATAATTGTTGGTTCATAGGTGTGACCAGTAGACATACATTTCCATGTAGCCGGGCAATTTTTCCATGTCTAGTGCATACAATCAATGCTTCCCAACATTCCAGAAAAGCCACGACTTTTGCCCATTGCTAGTAGTTTAGCAATGTCATTGTTGTTTGGCGACCTCAAATACTGATCAGAATAAATTTCAACCACTGCTTTGACAAAATAATATAGACTCTTCATTGTGGTACTTTCTCCAATTCTCAAGTATTCATCCATAAAATCAGCTGCTACTCCATAAGCGAGCATTCTAAGTGCTGTAGTCATCTTTTGAAGGGAAGATAAACCGAGCACTCAAGCACTATTTATTTTCTGGACAAAATATGATTCATGAGCTTCTACCGCAGATTGAATACGGAGAAAAAGAGAACGTTTCATTCGAAACCTCCTCCGAAATATATTAGAAGGATATACTGGTGGATCAACAAAATAATCTAGAAAGAGTCTTTAGTAACCTTGCAAAGAATTGCGCCAAATGAATTTGCAACATCGATTAGAATTACGCCGTGATCTTGATGAACTATTGGCTACTAGTCGTTGCCCTCCCGTAATAGCTATTCCAATTATCTCCAACTCATCATTAGAGTCAGAGTCATAAAGAATCATATTGTCTAGAGAATGAAGATCCATATAGAGAAAATAAATACAAAATGAAATAGTAAAATTAGGTTGATGTGGACGAAATTTAGATTGCAATTGGTTTTATTTATATTGAAAGCATATGACCGTTGGAATACGACCGATAGAATGTAGCCATTGGAATATGATTGTTAAAATATAGCCGTTGAAATATGACCGTTTTAAAAAAATGACGGTTGAAAAAAATATATTTAAATTGAAAAAGATAAAAGGATAAAAAATAATATTTTAATGAAATATAATTTTAAAATAAAAAATTTGATGGAGTGTGTATATATAAAAAAGAAACTTTCTAAAATACAAAAATAGATTTTAGATTGTGATGATACAGTTCGTTCACGGTGGATGGATTGGACCGATCCAAGCTCCTCAAGCCCACGTCCGAGTGATGAGGCCCACCAGAAGACCTGCAAACAAGTTCAACGGGGAACAGGGTAGTCCCCCAGCGAACCCTCCGGCGTGTAAATTAGAAGTGGAAGTAGGGAATGTAGAGCGAGAGAGAGAGAGAGGAACAGAATACCTAACCTTCTTCTTCTCTTCCATGCTTGCTTATATTCTTTGGTAATCATTTCACTGTCCCTTCTGACGTGTCTCCCTTGCCGAAAAGCCTGTGCTGTAGCCTACCTTATTCAGGGTAAAGGGGCGCTATTCCGACGGGGAGGTGTTGTCGTAATAAATGCTGTGATGGGCTGCATTAATGGTGATGTCTTGCACCTGCCATATGTCCGGATGTCATTGGTCCCTCATGCCCAGTTGGTCTCCAGCTGTCCTGGATTTTGCTACCCGGGTTATGCAATGGGGTCTAAATGGTGGGCTTGGATTTGTTCACTGTAGGCTGTGGTCTTTATGGGCCTATCCATGTCAGTAGTCCCCCATTCCCGAGTGCAGCTTCAGTCCAACGAAGGGAATAGTAATGAGGAAGATGAGTCCGACCGTCAGGGGTGGCCGAGCGGAAGGGGCGACCGTGAGGTGTGCCGACCGCGAGGAGAGCCGAGCTGAAGGGACGACCGTGAGGTGTGCCGACCGCGAGGGGAGCCGAGCGGAAGGGAGGACCGTGAGGTATGTCGACCGCGAGGGGAGCCGAGCGGAAGGGAGGACCGTGAGGTGTGCCGACCGCGATGAGAGCTGAGCGGAAGGGGGCGGGGCTCGAGAGGCGGCGTGGCACGTGATGATTTGAAGTGGAAAAGACAGTGTGAGGCGAGGAAACAGCGCATCGTGGTCGTACACGTGGCAAGATCGTGGGGGGAAGTAAGGCGTTGGAGTAGAAGTGAAACGATAGGTCATTATGGAGTTGAAAAGACAGTTTTGGCGGATGATTTGAAAAGTTTTCAAACTGGTGAAAATTAATTGGGATCCTTGGAATACGGGCAAACCGTGGGCTTTTGGTATCATTCGATTCACCTACTTGTTTACCAAGAACCAAAACATCCCAAGTCTTGCTTCATCTGTTGCTCACGATACACCTTTGTAACACTTCTTCGATTTTCTTGCACCTGCAGCGGAAGCAATTCGCAGATACAGCTTAGAAATGGCCCAAGAAGAAACTGCCATTGCTAGGATGGACCCGCTTGGTGATGATGATGCTGAGGAGTTGGCGCAGCAATATAGGATGGGGAGGGTGGGGGAAACGGTGGCACGATCCCACAGCTCCACCGTGATAGCGGCTGCGGAGCCAATTAGCCAGGTGGAACCGGACCATTAGCATACAAAGGCGGATAAATCGACGGTGACGGCAACGGATTTAGAGGCTATGCGTGAAAGATATCAGATCCCCATGGAAGTGGAGTTGTCGCTGCCAACATCAACGGAAAGGCCGTCTGACGCCAGGCTAGGAGACGTGCTCAACCGACTGGAGGTAGCACCGGGTCAACTGATGCCCAATGCATGGAAGATCCTGCTAGCCTGTGCAAGCGCATGGCCGAAGGCGAATGGAGGGGAGGCCATGACAGTAGATGAGTTCTTTGCCTGTTATAAGGCCTCTGGGCAGCAGGAAACGTGGGTTACCCTGCAGGCAGTAGCGGGGAAGAGGTTGGTGGCGGGGCTGCCAACATCGATCAAGGGGTGGCGACCACGGTGGTTCTACGTCTCTGCCAATGGGGGGCTTGGGGTGCGCACCATGTGGAAGGTGCCCATCAGGTCGATGGAAGCAAGACTGGGGGCAGCGACAGAGGAGAGGGTGAGGAGGGTGAAGGAGTGGAGGGAGAGGGAGAAGGCCAGATGGGACGAGCTCGTTCAGCCGTCCGCATTATTCGAGGCGGGGCTGGGTCCACAGCCGATCGGGGGGGACCTCGACCGAGCAGAGTTGGAGGCAAGGAGGGAAACTCAAGAGGTAGAGGATCAGGCCATCCTAGCAAGAGCCAAAAAGTTTAAGGAAGCGCAAGGAGACCGACAGGTTCAACCGATCGCGCGGGAGAGGATCCGCCTGCGCCCAAGGCCACTGGGGGGGAAGGACTTAAGTAGTTTTGAGCCGCGACCACCCCCAGTTGATCCTGTTAAAGAACAAGCCAGGAGGGAGGGGGAGGCTCTGAAGAAGAAAAAGAAGAAGAAGAGAAGTGCCCCAGAGGAGGCTGCAGATGAGCCTGGGTCCAAAAGGGCTAAGGGCGTTCCAGGTATGGTGGAGACCTCTGTGGTCAAGAATGCCCCAGAAGTGGTGGGGGTAACCCCAATGTTGGAGGTTGTGGAGCCGAGGGTGGGACAACAGACCCAAAGGGGCTCTGATTCCCAGGAAGGGGGGGTCAGTCTCGCCACAGCAATTTATCATGTCCGTGCGGTGGCTGGACGGCTGGAAGGAGAGGAGGGGCCAGCCAGGGCAGGAGCAGACCGCCTGGTGAAGATTGTAGAAGAGTCGGCCCTGCGCTCGGCGTCCAGATTCAGCGAGGCTGACCTGTTGAGGGGGTTATGCTCCACTCAAATGGAGGTGACTACCTTAGCAGGGGCCCTCTTGAGGAAAGCGGGGGTTGCCAAACTTAAAGCAGATGAGGCCAAGGCCCAGTTGGCGAAGTTGATGAAGGAGAGTGCCGACTAGAAGACTGCCCACACTGATCTGCAAGCAGTTAAGTTGGAGTTGGAGGACACACGCCGCCAGGTTGTGTTGCTCGAGTTCCAACTGGCTGGGGAGCAGAAAAAGTTGGAGGAGTCCGAAAGAGCTTGTGCCGTTGCGGTCGAGCGGCATGAAGAGGCCATGAGCAGCAATGAAGAGCTGGTTAGGCAAAAAGATGAGGCAGATGTGAAAGTTGATACTCTGCAAAAAGAGCTGGAAGGTGAGCGTGCCAGAACGATGGAGCAAAGGGAGAGCCTGCAAAAGGAGTTGCAGGTAGAGAGGGGCAAAGCGACCTTTGAAAAAGAGACTCTGCAGAAAGAGCTCTAAGTAGAGAGGGCGAGGGCGGCCGCTGAAATGGAGGCTCTGCGGAAAGAGCTGGAGGAAGAAAGATCCAAGGCAGCCTCTGAGAAGGAGATCCTACAAAAAGAGCTGGACGAAGAAAAGGCGAAGGCAGCCTCGGAAAGGGCGGCCTATCCCGATCTTTATGTTGCAACGGTTACTCAATTCAAAGGGTCTCCTGAATTTCAGATGGCAGTGGATGCCGCAGTCGCCAGCAGCTTAGCTGGGGTGGAATCTGGGGGGGCTGGCCCATCAAGGACGACTGCTGGGGGGAGAACTGAGTCTGAAGTCATTGAGAGCTTCCAGCAGTCAGACTTCTATAAACATGAAATGGCTGAGTACTGGGACAGCGGGTGGAAGATGTTCAAACGTAGAGCTGAGGAGTTGTTCCCAGAACTTGACCTGAGTAGTGTGACGATTGGGGAGGATGATGTGGCCCAGACCCCCCTGGATGAGGGTATTGAAGAAGAAGACCTCGTCTCCAGTGAGGGGGATGAGTGAACGGAAGGAGTGTGTACTTGAAGGTTTTTGTTTTGTCTCTTTTTTTTTTTTTTTTTTTTGATGTAGCGAACTTGTGCATACATTTGTGGCTGAATAAAACTTTATTTATGTTTCTATCAGACAATTGTGTTTGCTTGTGCATAAGTCAGTGGTGAACTGAATTTGGGAGAGGTGTAAAAATTTAATATTGAACAAAGTTAAAAACTCCCTTATGCATAGTAAAACTGAACCTGTGTAAAAACTTAAAAACTCAATGCAGAGTCAAATTGGAGTGGTATGAAAATTCAGTGAAGTTCAAAGTGGTGCTAAAATAGGACTTGTATAAAAATTCAATAAAAAATAAAGTAAAGAACTCCTTAATGCAGAGTAAAATTGGACTTGGATAAATCTTTGATGCAAAGTAAAGTAAAGAACTCCTTAATGCGCAATGTAGGCTGACATGTGACTTGTATAAAAATTCACGCTAGATGGTGGAGGAAATAATCCTGATTAGTAAATGAAACATGTGAGAACATCTTTGGAATTTGACTAAGTAAAGGGTGGTGTAAAAATTTGGATCTGGAATTGTGACTGTCAAAGGAAAGTAAGGAACTCCTTAATGCGCAATGTAGATCTTGTTAAGGCTATAATCATGGAGTGTCACTGATGGTGGAATTGAGGTTGTAGGTAAGGCATTCTGGACCTGCATTGGTGGCACTCAGTCTGGTTGAGTCTTTTGGAGCGCTCAGTCATGGCTGAGGGCTTTGGAAGTGCTCAGTCTGGCTGAGGCTTTCGAATTGCTCAGTCTGGCCGAGGGCTTTGGAAGTGCTCGGTCCGGCCGAGGCTGTTGAAGTGTTCAGTCTGGCTGAGGCTTTTGAAGTGCTCGGTCTGGCCGAGGCTGTTGAAGTGCTCAGTTTGGCTGAGGCTTTTGAAGTGCTCGGTCTGGCCGAGGCTTTTGAAGTGCTCAGTCTGGCTGAGGCTTTTGGAGTGCTCGGTCTGGCCGAGGCTTTTGAAGTGTTCAGTCTGGCTGAGGCTTTTGAAGTGCTCGGTCTGGCCGAGGCTGTTGAAGTGCTCGGTCTGGCCGGGACTTTTTGAAGTGCTCAGTCTGGCTGAGTCTTTTGAAGTGCTCGGTCTGGCCGAGGCTTTTGAAGTGCTCGGTCTGGCTGCTGTAGCCTACCTTATTCAGGGTAAAGGGGCGCTATTCCGACGGGGAGGTGTTGTCGTAATAAATGCTGTGATGGGCTGTATTAATGGTGATGTGTTGTGGCAATAACTTTGCAGATCTTTGTCTGCTGATGTGGCTTGTCTTGCACCTGCCATATGTCCGGATGTCATTGGTCCCTCATGCCCAGTTGGCCTCCAGCTGTCCTGGATTTTGCTACCCGAGTTACGCAATGGGGTCTAAATGGTGGGCTTGGGTTTGTTCACTGTGGGCTGTGGTCTTTATGGGCCTATCCATGTCAGATTATAATTTGATTCAAAATTTGTTAAGGCTCATACAAATGCTATAACACTGTATTTAATTAAGAGATTTGAAAAAAAATTTAAAAAATAAAATAAAAATATATATAAAATTAAATAAAATATATATATTATTCATGTTTCAATTATATTTTTCATTTTCATTTTCATTTCCTAATTGCTTCTCAAATTTTTTAACCAAACGCAAATGCCAATTTCCTAAGGTGCTGTTTGGTAACACTTACGTTTTCAGTTTTCTGTTTATATTTACAAAAATTTTAAAAACTCAAATAAAAACTTGTTTGATAAATTTTTGATTTATAAAATAGTGGTCTTAGTTTATAAATTTGGCCAAAAAATGGAAACTCAAAAAATGTGTTTCCGTTTTGAGTTTTGAGTTTTGAGTTTTTGTTTTTTTTTTGCCACCCAATACTAGCCACCACTCGCCACTATTTTCTATCACCGTCTTCCGCTACCACCACCCACCACCACCTGCTACCACCACTCACCACCCACCACCCACCTGCCACCACCACCCACCACCCGCCACCACCACCCACCTACCACCTACCACCCGCCACTACCATCCACCGCCCGCCACCTACTTACTACCCACCTGCCACCACTATCCACCACCTGCCACCACCAGCCACCTGTCACCTGTCACCCACCCGCCACCACCACCCACCACCACCACCCACTTGCCACCACCACCACCACCACCACCACCACCCACTCGCTATCACCCGCCACCGTCACCCACCTACCCACCCACCACTACCACCGCCACCTACCCGCCATCCGCCACCCACTTGCCACCATCACCCACCCACCCACCATCACCACCCGCCATCACCACCCACCCGCCATCCGCTACCCACTTGCCACCACCACCCACTTGCTACCACCCACCACCCGCCACCGTCACCCACCCACCCACCACTATCACCTGCCGCCACCACCCACCCGCCATCCGCCACCCACCTGCTACCACCACCCACCACCACCTGCCAGCACCACCACCACTACCCACTCGCTACCACACACCACCTGCCACCGTCATCCACCCACCCACCACCACCCGCTACCTACCACCCATCGTCACCACTTTCAATCACTTGCCATTTCTCACTTTTTTTTTATATTTTTAATTTTTTTAAAACATTTTATCAATTATCAAATACGTTTATAATTTATATTTTTCTAAAAATAAATAAAAAATAAACAAAAATTAATTTATAAAAATTTTATAAATATAAACTGCAAACGTGGTGCTGTTTGGTAACACTTACGTTTTCAGTTTTCTGTTTATATTTACAAAAATTTAAAAAACTCAAATAAAAACTTGTTTGGTAAAATTTTTGATTTATAAATCAGTGGCCTCAGTTTATAAATTTGGCCAAAAAATGAAAACACAAAAAATGTGTTTCCATTTTGAGTTTTCAGTTTTTTTTTTTTTTTTTACCACTCAACACTAGCCACCACCCGCCACCATTTTCCACCACCGTCTTCTGCCACCACCACCCACCAACCACCCACTCGCCACCACCACCCACTCCGCCACCACTACCACTACCACCACCACCACCACCACCACCGCCACCCACCCGCCATCCGCCAACTACCATCCACAGCCCCCCCACCACCACCCGCCACCTACATGCCACCACCCACTTGCCACCACCATCCACCAACTGCCACCACCAGCCATCTGCTACCCACCCGCCACCACCACCCACCACCACCCACCACCACCCACTCGCTACCATCTACCGCCCGCCACCGTTACCTACCCATCCACCCACCACCACCACCACCAACTCGCTACCACCCACCACCGTCACCCACCCACCCACCATCACCACCCACCACCCATCCGCCACCCACCTGCCACTACCCACTCACTACCACCGACCACTCGCCACCGTCACCCACCCACCCACCCACCATCACCACCTACCCGCCATTCGCTACCACCCGCCACCGTCACCCACCCACCCACTACCACCACCCGCCACCTACCCGCCACCACCACCTACCCACCATCACCCGCCATCCGTCACCCATCCGCCACCACCACCACTACCACCACCCACTCGCTACCACCCACCACCTGCCACCGTCACCCACCTACCCACCCACCACCACCACCACCACCACCACCACTACCACCACCACCCCCCGCCACCACCCACCGCCACCAACTACCCACCATCCACCGTTTTCTGCCGCCCCTTGCCACCACTTGTCATTTCTCACTCTTTTTTATATTTTAAAATTTTTTTAAACATTTTGTCAATTACCAAATGTGTTTGTAGTTTATGTTTTTTTAAAAATAAATAAAAAATAAATAAAAATCAATTTGTAAATTTTTTATAAATATAAACTAAAAACGTAAAGGTTACCCAACACACAAGTTACCAAACAGACCCACCAAACGCAAACGAGGACGCAGAGGCAGAGGCAGCGTAAATGACAAATGTCCATATAAATAAACCCCGGCTCCAAAGCACTCCCAACAAACCCGTACGCTCTTCGTCTCCAAAACCCTAATCACAAACCCTAGTCATACACAGCCGCTCATCACAGAGAATCTCGCAATCGAAGACGAATCTCTCTCAAATCTCTCATATATTCATCGACATGGCCGTGTAATCACTTGTATCTGTTTCAAAATCTAGTTTTATCTTCTTTTTTTTTTTTGGGTCAGATTATTAACACATTTGAGGCACAAAACATGTACACATTTATGTATACTAGCCTCTCTCTCTCTCTCTCAACGTGATCGTTCTTGGAGTTTTCAGGTATTGTGATTTGAATGTCGAATACAGTTGCTATTCAATATATATATATGTATATGTATATGTATAATGTAAAAGCGAATTGAATGAATATAAAGTCTCGCAATGTTTCAGAGACTTGTTTAAACTCAGATCTGAACTATACATTTGCGTATACTACATTTTCTTCGAATAGAGCTCGTATGGAGTTGTCGCATCCATTTGTGTTATTTAATTTACCTGTGTTCTCTTCCAGATCTTCAGAAGCAAACCGTCTGATTCCTCTTATGCGGAAGCAATTCGTTTAACATATTGGATTGAACGTGATCGTTCTTGAAGTTTTCAGGTATTGTGATTTGAATTTCGAATATAATGGCTATTCGAAGTGTATATAGATGGTTTATTGAATGGTCTGGATTTTAAAACAGTGGTATTGTGATTTGAATTTCGAATATAATGGCTGTTCGAAGTGTATATATATTGTTTATTGAATGGTCTGGATTTCAAAACATTGAGAACCATATAATTCAGATTTGGAACGCTTTACTTTGCTGCTTTTTTCCCTGTTTAGCTTGTCCATTTATTTACTTGTCTAGTGAACACTGCTTAGATTTAGTTTCTGATTGAGTTTCATAGTGTAAATGACTAAGTAATTATTGTTATCAGGTTTTGAATACCTAACTGATGAACAATGAAAATTTATGATTGTTTCAAGTTAGTTTTTAATAGTGAACACTAGATTCAGTGCTTTATTTTTTGGTAAAAAGTGAATTTCAAGAAGGAAAGCAAACTGCACATGAATATAGAGGGGCATACCCATTATGCAAGGTGAGAAAGCAAAAGGACTAAAATGGAACTAGGGGCCTGAACATTGCTAAAAAATGAAAGAAGGAATAGATCAACTATTACAAATAAAAAAATTTAAATTTGATATTTTTAACATATATAATTTGAGTGGCCTTTACTTGATCATCATTCTTAATTTGACTATAAGCAACTCTGTGTTTGGGTTTCAGACAATAATATTGTCAATTTGTTGGTTCATGTTTATTAGTAAGGGTTTAATATATGGGTGGCAATTGGGTTAATTTATGTTTCTTTCTAACTGAATCCAATGCCCCTTGTAGATCTGTTGGTATTGGTAAACTGTAATTGATTTAGGTTTCTTCACTGTGTTATTAGTCGTGTGCAGGTGTTGATACTTCACATAGAGTCCTTGATCTGATATTGCGGAGTCAAATATATTCTTACAAAATCAGATGGCCAAGATATTTTTGTGGATGGTTAATATTTCTTTTGAGATATACGGTTAATATATCTTGTACATTATATGAGAGTAATGGGTGCATTTTATTCTTATTTGTGTGACCCCCTTTACTCGTCTTGTTTTATTGAGATATGATATAGTTATTCTATTTGTAATAAAAGCCCTTTGTATTGGTTTTATATCTCAATGAAAGTTGGTTTCTTTTATCTTTAATATTTTTATTTTATTTTTCATATTCCTTAAAGTGAAAATGGAGATGATGCTGAAAAAGTAAAAGGTCTGAGCAAGAAGGATATGGTGGTGGTAGTGTTGAGACTAATGTGGGAAGAAAGAAGAGGGCCCTAGTCTGTGTATGAGTTGTTACACTGACATTCGCAACCTCTTCTAAAGCAATTATACCATGCTTAGGCATGGTGATGGGTCGAAAGAAAAGGCGTGGGTTGCATTCTAGTATTGAGTGTTAACCTAGACTTCTCCCAACACTACATCCCCATTCTTTTAACACATCTTAGCTGCCATAATGTTTCCTGCATTGATCAAAATTTCATTCTGATCCTTTCACTACTATTTCTCTTTATATAGACACATGCGCTCGCTTGCACGAGTGCATGTATTATTACAAAATCTTGAACTTCATTCTGTCTCTTTATATAGACACATGTGTAAGCGAGCGCATGTATTATTTTTGGCTTTAGCATTATTACAAAATCTTTATTGGCTAAATTGTAATTGTTATGAATTGTACTACGAAAACCCAAACGATTATTTTGTGCATTTTAACATTTTGCATGAAGTTCAAGATTTTATTTTAAAAAAGTTACTGGAGAGGATGACTTGATGATTTCATTTGTTTTCTTACTGGTTTGATCACTGGGATGATGCTTATGTATTAGCTCTATCTGATCATTCTCTTCATTTAAAAAAAAAACAGTTCTTCAGCGATTCTGTTGGCTCGATTATATTTTTTTGCTGGTTTCTTGGATTTTTTTTTACATAGTAGATATGTTTTTTTTTTACTCTTGGCACATACTAGCAGGCTAGCAAGTTATATTAGCTAATAAGTTATATTAATGGGTGTTTGACTCCATAAGCTCGTCCTCCAAGCCTTCCTTTATTTGTCTAGAGGAACAACCTCTTGGGTTATTCTCAAGTTTTGATATATTTTTGTTTCATTAGGTGTTGTGATTACTTGTTTTTGTTGGTAATTATTTTCTAGTTTCTGGTGCATACCCAGTTGGTTTGCTGTGCTCTATTTATGTTTTTCAAATTTTCTTTGTTTTTATGTCTATTCAATGCTATTTTTTTAAAATTTTATATTTAGTAATCAGCTTGAACTTTGTGTTATGTGGTTTTGTCAAAATGCAAGGAACCCAATGCTCTATGTAGTAGCATGCATTGCTGACTCTACCCAGAATTTCCAGAAATTCTTATGCTAAGTGCAATTGCCTAGCTGCTTGTTTGACATTTCTTCAAAGGTTTCTTAAGAGTTAATCGCACATTCTCAGTAGTTGGAGAATGATGTGAGGTGTGATGTTGATCTAATATTGGTTTGGTAATAGTGATGATGCCAAATTTGTATGTATTAGTTCTATTTGATTATTCTTTTCATGCTTTTGTTAGCTGTATTAGCGTTATTTTTTATTTTCTTCGATTGGGAGTTAGCAAGTGTCCACTCTCAACCTTGCTTGCTTTAGAAAAATAGTGTATTGTTATCCAAACCAAGTAAGATTTATTGAATCTAGTTGTTTCAGTGCATTTTTTCTTTGTTATGTCAAGTTAATACAATTGTCCAAATGTTTGAGCATATTGAAGGGCTTTCAGGATCATTGTAATGAAGAGCTATTGAGCTCAAAATTTGTGCAATATTTTTTTGTTGGCAATGTAAATGGAAATTTGTATGTTTTAGCACTTTTTGATTATTCTTTTCATGCTTTTGTTAATTGTTATTGTTTTATTTTGGATTTTCTTCAATTGGGAGTTAACAAGGTTTTTGCCTGCATGTTATCTCTCAACCTTGTTTGCTTTAGAAAAATAGTGTTTTGTTGTCGAAACCAACTACTATTTATTGAATCTATGTTTCATTGTAGTAGCGCATATCGAAGGTTTTTCAGGATCATTGTAATCGAGGCCTGTTGAGCTCAAAATTTGTGCAATATTTTTTTGTTGTCAATGTAAATGGTCCTTTAGTCATTGTTAGCTAGAAGACTTTTCATTGTCGATGGAGATTTGTCAATTTTTTAAGGATCATTTGTCTACTTTTTTTGTCTGTCTAATATCATTTTTCTCCCACATACCTTTTCAAACTTGGTCAGTAATCTTTTATGATTTGTGACTATATATAATAAAATGAGAATATAAGCTTTTGAATGTTGAATGAGTTTATATCAATATTTGTAGTTGACAGATTGTTGAGAACGAGATGATGATAATGATTTTGTTTCCCTACTGGTTTGATTGCCGAAATGATGGCATCATACTTGTATTAGCTCTATCTGATCGTTCTCTTTAATATTCCACGATCTTGTTTCATTGTTTTTGTTATTCTTAATTTTCTATTTTTTTTGCGAATTATGTAGTATTTTTAGCTTACGTTAGTACAAAATCTTTATCGACTTAATTTTGATTGCCACTTACATTATTTTTCTCCCACATGGCTTTTCAAACTGTCATTTAGCTTTCTATGAGTTGACTATAAATAATGACATGACAATATGAACTTTTGAATTTTAAACTAATTTATGTCAATAATTTTAGTCAACGGATTGGAGAGATTGAGATGATGATCATGAATCATGATTTTGTTTCCCTATTGGGTTGATTGCCAAAATGATGGCATCATAATTGTATTAGCTCTATTTGATCATTCTCTTTTATTTCCCACCGTGTTTGTTTATTTACACGTTATTTTTGTTATTCGTAATTACTCTTTTTTTTTTTTTTAATATTATGTAATATGTGAATATGAGATTTTGAATATTGAATGAGTTTATAACAATATTTGTAGTTAACGGATTGTTGAGAATGAGATGATGATCATGATTTTGTTTCCCTATTGGTTTGATCGCCGAAATGATGGCATCATACTTGTATTAGCTCTATCTGATCGTTCTTTTTAATATTCCACCATTGTGTTTCATTGTTTTTGTTATTCTTAATTTACTAATTTTTTTGGGTATTATGTAGTATTTTTTGCTTACGTTAGTACTAAATTTTTATCGACTAAAGTTTAACCGCCACTTACATTATCTTTCTACCACGTGGCTTTTCAAACTGTCATTTAGCTTCTATGAGAAGTAATGGCATGAGAATATGAACTTTTGAATTTTGAACTAGTTTATCAATAATTTTTGTTAACGGATTGGAGTGATTGAGATGATGATCACGATTCATGATTTTCTTTCCCCATTGGGTTGATTGCCGAAATGATGGCATCATAATTGTATTAAGCTCTATTTGCTCATTCTCTTTTATATCCCACCGTGTTTGTTTATTTACACGTTATTTTTGTTGTTCTTAATTACTCTTTTTTTTTTTTTTTTTTAATATTACGTAATATGTGAATATGAGATTTTGAATATTGAATGAGTTTATAATAGTATTTGTAGTCAACGGATTGTTGAGAACGAGATGATGATCATGATTTTGTTTCCCTATTGGTTTGATTGCCGAAATGATGGCTTCATACATGTATTAGCTCTATCTGATCGTTCTCTTTAATATCTAACCAATGTGTTCGTTTATTTACACATTGTTTTTGTTGTTCTCAATTAATATATTTTCTTGAGTATTATGTAATATTTTTGGCTTTAGTGTTAGCTCAAAATCTTTATTGACTAAATTTTATTTGCTTTATTTTTCGCCTACTTGCCTTTTAAAACTTTGTCACTAAGCTTCTATGATTTGAGTATATATTACTAACATGAGAATATGAGCTTTTGAAATTTGGAATGAGTTTATATCAATATTTGTAGTTATTGGATTGTTGAGAATGAGATGATCATGATTTGGTTTACCTATTGGTTTGATAGCCGAAATGATGGTATCATACTTGTGTTACCTCTAACTGATCATTCTATTTAATATCCCACCTTGGTGTGTGTTTATTATTAACACATTGTTTTGTTATTCTTAATTATTCTATTTTCTTGAGTATTATGTAATACTTTTGGCTTTAGCGTTAGCTCAAAATCTTTATTGACTAAATTTTATTCGCGACTTTATATTATTTTTCTCCCACATGCCTTTTCAAACTTTGTTTAAACTTTTATGATTTGACTATATATAATAAAAGAATATGAGAATTTGAATTTTGAATGAGTTTATATTAGTATTTGTAGTCAATGGATTGTTTCCCTGTTGGTTTGATAGCTGAAGTGATGGCGGCGTGATACTTGCATTAGAGCATCTCCAACCCAATCCTCTCAACAAGAGGATGAAAATAAATTTTTTTATTCAAAAAGTGAATATAGAGTATATCACTATTCATTCCAACTCCAACCATAAACCTTCATTTCCTTCACTATTCATTCCAACTTCAACTTCATTTTCTTTTTTAACAAATATTTAATTTTAAAATTTTTGTAAAATATATTTAATATTATACTCATTTTAAAGGTATGATTTCATATTTTTTATTGATGTCAATTTTATAAAAATTAAATTTACACATTAAAAGTTATTTCAAATATAATAAAAAATATGGAGTGAATAGTGTTTTGGAGGTTCCTTCATTTTTTTCCTCCTCCCTTCAAA
Source organism: Camellia granthamiana (assembly GCA_036172215.1). Lineage (NCBI taxonomy): Eukaryota > Viridiplantae > Streptophyta > Magnoliopsida > Ericales > Theaceae > Camellia > Camellia granthamiana. The sequence continues at coordinate 4,908,414 of CM069908.1, read as the reverse complement.
TTTGAAGGATCAACCCATCTTCCTTCATTTGGGAGGAAGAAATGAAGGATGGGTTGGAGTTGTTTTTGGGAGAGGATCCTCCATATTTGAAGATATGGAGGATGGGTTGGAGATGCTCTTAGCTCTATTTGATCATTCTTTTTAGTACGACACCGTGGTGTCAGTTTACATTTTTGTTATTCTTAATTTCTCTATTTTCTTGAATATTATGTAATATTTTTGGTTTTGGTTTTGGTTTTGGTTTTAGCTTTAGTACAAAATCTTAATTGGCACATTTTTGTTATTCTTAATCTTTATTGACTAGATTTGAATTCTCACCAACTGTTCTTGGAAAGACCAAATTATTATTTTGTGCATTTTAACATGTGTCTAGACACAAATTTTAAAACATGGAGTGTTTTAACACATTTCAAAATTTTATGTTATAAATGTTCATTGTTTAGTTTTTTGGACTAAGCAGTGTTAATTATTTGAATAGCAGGTTCTTATTTCCGATCTGTATTCTAAATCATTAATTACACATTTTATATAAATGAAACCTCTGATTAATAAAGAACAAAATAAATAATAGAAGAGAATTTAAGAAAAATAAATATTTTATTGAAATTGTTATGGGTTTTGAACCCTCGAATACAAAGTACAATTCTTGGGTTTAGAACCTTTTACCAATTCATTGCCATTCTGCGTTTGTACGTAGGCTCTTGAGTTCTCTGGGTTTCTCTTCTTCTTTCATGTAACAATTTCTTTAGTTCTTAATTTCTTTCTCTCTCTCTCTCTCTCTCTCTCTCTTTCTCTCTCTGATCTTCTCACTTTTGATTTTTTGATCCCTGATCTTGTATGATGGTTCTCGTATTTATAGAGGGCCATCCGGTTAATAAGAATGCCTCATCCTCAATTTGAATTTCAAATTGAACGATAACGCAATTTCAATTTTGAATGATAGCGCTATATGATTAATCATATATGTAGTTAATCAGATTGATCTTTGGAGTTTCATTTTGTGTGGTGTCCTTATTGTAGGTTTTACAGGTGTCATATTTCATAGGCTCCACGTGTCATTTGAGCATGTTGAATAACGTCGTTGAGATACGACGTCGTTTTATTTATACACTTCAATGGAGCAAGTTGATCATTTTGGGAAGTGATTGCCTACAACAATCTTATCATAAGCTGTGTGTTATTGACTGTATTTGAAGTTTAGACATAAATTTGGTTAAAATTTATGTGCCAACAAATGTCTTCTCGTGACTTGCACAAGTGAATTTTTTTAATTGTGCTAGTCACGACAAATTGGCACTATTATCTAGATCCTCTTTAGGTCTTGGGTGTGATTATTTCTTGGCCTTAGTCCTTTTTTGTTTCTTTTTAGGCTTTGTATTTTTTTTTAAATGGGTTGATTGTTCCTTATAGTCCATGGGCCTTTTATTATTTTTGTTGCATGGGCCTTTTTTTATGGATTTCGGCCTTTTCATGGGCCTTTTTTTTTTTTTTTGGCATGGCCCTTTTTTCTTTTTTTGGCATGGGTCTCTTTTAAGGGATTTTTTTTTTTTCTTCTATAAGGGTCATGGGTAAGGTCCAAAGATTTAATTGGATCTTTCCTTTTGTAGGCTTCCAACTTACCATCATTTTTTTTTACAGCAGATTTTTTTTCTAAGCCATCGTGGATTTTTCTAGACCATCGTCACCATTTTTAATTGGGCTTTTTCTTTTGTGGGCCTCTAACTTGCTATAGCGATCCCAGGTTTTACCCATTGTGTACAGTGATCCGGACTTGTCTCCGTGGACGTTGGTAGTTACTTATATCTTGTTTGCATCCTTTCGCACATTGTATTTGAGTTTTAGGATGTGTTGGGCATGTTTCGAGCAGGTGGGTTGAGCCTTGGGCTAATTTCTTGTTGCCCAGTTTTTGGTCGTTCCGCTCGAGCGGGTATTCCTGCGCTCGAGCGGGGTTTACACCCTTCCAGCATTTTGTGTCCCTGCAAAACTTCTGCAGGTGTGATTTCTACGCTCGAGCGGGTTGCGCTCGAGCGGGCTTGTTGGCGCTCGAGCGGGTAGTACATTTCTGGTGAAAGTTCTGGGATGGGATAATCCACGCTCGAGCGGACTGGTTTTTCGCGCTCGAGCGGATGTGTTTCACTCTTGTGTCTTGGCGCTCGAGTGGGCCTTCTTGCGCTCGAGCGGACCCAGATTTTTGTTCTTGACGCTCGAGCGTTGTGTTTTCCGCTCGAGCAGACCTGTCGTATATCAGATAGCAGTTGGGCATTTTTGAATAACTTTTTACATTCTCTCTCTCTCTCTCTTACTTTCTAAAAAGATATTTTGAGAGCTTCTCTCTCTAGAAACTCCCTTCTCTCTACGGTTTGATCTAGTTAGAGTGTTCCCCTCACGTTTGGCCTTTACAAAAGTTGTGTTGATCTTCGAGGGTTACGTTTTGATCCGAACATTTTGAGTTTTGGAGCACTTTGGTTTTGGTCTCCTTCTCCTTTTGAGCTCTAACTTCGAGGTAGGGATATCCTACTCCTTCTCATGAGCTTTGTCTTTGAATTTTGGCATTTTGATATGTTGGGATTAGTTTGGTCATTTTGTGAAAGTTTATGGCTTTTGTGTAATTTTACAGAAGTTGGGGTTTTGTTTATATAAACCTATATGCATGTTAGGCATAGAAGGAAATGAGATTAATAATGATCTATTGAAGAAAATGGAACCTTAGGGTTTTTATGTTAATTTTGGAAAATGTCCTAATTACATAGTTAAATTAATTGGTATAATTAATTTGGAGAAATGAAGAATTGAATTGAGAAAGTGAAATTGAAGGTGTATGGAATTAAAGGGTGTAGTCGAATTTAATTATTGCTCCTTAAGTTGAAATGTCGATTATATATCCATTGGTACATTTATTTTCTGTTTAGAAATAATTGCTTTGGGCTATCGGTGGAGGATAGCCTTGATTGTTGTAGACATTGCATGATGATTAGGCAAACTAAAACTAATCAGTTGAACGTGCTATTGAATATAGCGATTGGAGTAATACATTAACTTTATGTATTGATTGATTGTATATGATAACTGTTTATATATATTGTTTGTGTGGGAGGAGAAATGGGCTGTACTCCACGGTTTATTGGAAGAAAGGGGCTGTACCTCTAAACCGGATTTTGTGTGACAGTGATACAGCACTACAATGTGTATCAGGCTGCGAAATAGAAGTGTTTGGTTTCATTAATACAGCACTACAATGTGTATTATTCGAAACGTATGGAAGTGTTTTGTTTCATTAATACAGCACTACTAGGTGTATTATTTGAGATATGTGGAAGTGATTTGATATGTTATTGATACAGCACTACAATGTGTATCCATCATGAATTTCGAAAGTGTTTTAAAGATGAGTCTAAACCTCATTAAGTTAATTGGCCAGATTCTGAGCCGTGTTTTCAAACTCAAGGTTGAAAAAGAAATAGGAAATGAAATGTTACATTTATTTAAATGTCATGAAACCGAAATGTGATATAAGTGGATGTATCTGTGTTGACCATCTATCAACTGCTAATCTTTTAGTCATTGTTCATAGCTGGTTTAGTGTATTTCTACTGGGCTGTGGCTCACCCTTTATGGGACATCACTTTCAGGTACATGCAGTATGCCCCCTCCGAGGACATAGTTGGGGAGGCTAGAGGCAGACAGAAGTTTTGGTTGTTGATTTCCTTTTTGATGTATTACATGTAATTTCAAGTCAAGGGCTTAATGTGTATTGAGTTAGTACTATCTTTTTGTAACCAAGTGTTAACTTGGAAAGCTGTAAGCCCGTAGGGCATTTGCTTTTGTTTGTTAACATGTAATACTTTTGTAATGAGTTACTCTGATGTATAGAATGATGGTTATCTTTCATATCAATGCATGTCTAGATTGATGGATTTAATGTTATTATTTTGAGGGCGTGACAACTTGGTATCAGAGCGTACCGGGTTCGAATACTTTGGATACGTGGGAAGTGATTAGGATCACAATGGGTTTGTCTCGCTTGTTAGAGACTTAGATGTAGTGTTATGTACTTAGGTGATAACATGCTTATGTGACTATTTGGGTATGAGATTTAATTTCTAAGATGTTGATTGGATCCTTGGGTTTCTGTGAGTCTTGTTAGAAAAGCACTTGATCAATGCTGTTTCTAACCGGAACTCTAGCAACGCCTCGGGACTATCATTATCCGGAAATGAAATTCATAAGTGCTTACGTGGAATGAATTACAGTTGTCTATGTATTGGGACGCGGGTGTTTAGTTTCGGCACATTTATGAATGTGCTAATGTTCTTCGTTGCCTTTATTAGGATGTCAGGACGAGGACGTGGAGGTAGGCGAGGTAGGCCTAGGAGGCAGGAGATGTCTTTACCGGATGATATTCCGGCACAGCAGGAGGGGATTGGTCAGGCCAATGTGGCCGAGCCAACAGGTCAGCAGGCTATGGGCGACTTAGCCCGTGGGATAGCTGATGCTTTGAGGGAGTCTATGGGAATTCTTAGAGCTGAGAATCCAGTTCAAGCTCCAACTCAGGCCCAGGTTGTTGAGGCAGGGCCTTCCTTCTTGAAGAGGGAGTTTTTCCGGTCTAATCCGGATGAGTTTGTTGGGGATCCAAAGGAGCCACTTAAGGCTGACGAGTGGTTGGAGCAGATGAGTAAGACGTTCGAGATGCTTGGCATCGAGGATGAGACATTGAAAGTGACCTTAGCATCTTTCCAACTGAAGGGGGATGCGGGTCAGTGGTGGAAGTTCGTGAAGGGTCGCATTGAGGGCACTTGGGAGGCTTTTGTGAATGCTTCCCAGGATAAGTTTTTATCTTTGGCAGTTAGGGAGAAACTGAGAGACCAGTTCTGCCAGCTTTTGCAGTTGAGTTCTTCAGTAGCCGAGTATGAGGCTGCTTTTACTAGCTTGTCCAGGTTCGCACCTGAACTTGTAGCGTCCGAGGAACGCCGCTATATTAAGTTTGAGAAGAGGTTGAGGCGTGGCCTCAAGATGAGAGTTGGGGGTTCTATGACCTGAGACTATGGGCGCTTGGTTGATGTTGCAGCCCATATGGAGATCATGATGCAGGAGGAGGAGAGACAGAGATGCTCCAAGAGGAGCCAGGATGGTCAGGGAGATGGCAGGAGACAGAGGGGTGCTAACCCTCAGCAGTCTCAGGGTGGTGTGGCTAGATCGACCTTTCTAGTGTCGAGTGCAGGCTCGTGGAGAGGCAATCAGGGAGAGTTCACCTGCTACAAGTGTGGTCAGTTAGGTCACAAGGCTTCAGTTTGCCCACAGAGGGGAGGAGGTCAGAGAGCTGCTTTTTCTTCAGCTAGACCGCAGAGCCAGAGTTAGAGCAGAGGTCAGCTACTGTCTTGTTATCAGTGCGGTCAGGTGGGGCACCTGAAGAGGTTTTGCCCGCAGTTGAGCGGCACATCTGGTGCATCTGGGCAGAGGTAGAGTCTTCAGCCAGCTCAGTTAGTGCAGGCCTCGAGGGCCAATCAGAAGGCTTCATCGTCCCAGTCTGTACAGAAGTTGTATGCTCCGAGGGGTGAGCAGGTGGATCAGGGGCCTACTGGGCGCATGTATGCTGTTACCGCGCAGGACCTGGTATCGGTCCCATCAGTTGTGAGAGGTACTTTTCTGTTTTGCAACTCGGTTGCTAGGGTGTTGATTGATACGGGTGCATCTCATTCTTTTGTATCTGCTGCATTTGCATCTGTGTTGGAGTTGGCGCTATTAGCATCTCCTATTTGTATAGTATCACCTGTTGGGGGTGAATTGATTTTGAAACACGGATGTAGAGGTTGTGATATAGAGGTCGCCGACCATAGGCTTCCTTTTCCCTTTGTTGTTATGCTTATGAAGGGCTTTGATGTTATTTTGGGTATGGACTGGCTATCGTCATACCGGGCAGTTATCGATTGCTACCGCCAGAGGGTCACTGTTTGTACCTTGAGCGGGGAGTGTTTCCATTTCTTGGGGGATCGGGTTGGTAGAGTGTTGCCACCGGGGTATGATCCGCGAGGGCGGAACGAGCTTAGTGGTCTACTTGCTAGCTTTATGAGTGGTGAGTGTGATGAGACCCAGATTATATTGCCAAGGGTGGTGTGTGAGTATTCGGATGTCTTTCCCGAGGATCTTGTTAGCTTACCACCTCACCGAGAGATAGAGTTCTCTATTGATTTAGTGCCCGGCACGGCGCCGATTTCCATGACACCTTATCGTTTTGCCCCAGCAGAGTTGGTTGAGTTGAAAGTTCAGCTCCAGGAATTGCTAGATAAGGGCTTTGTTCGCCCTAGTGTTTCACCGTGGGGATCACCTGCCCTCTTTGCTAAAAAGAAAGATGGTGCCTTGAGACTGTGTATCGACTACCGAAAGTTAAATCGGGCTACGGTCAAGAATAAGTACCCTATGCCCCGTATTGATGATTTGTTTGACCAGTTGAAGAGTTCCCATTGTTTCTCTAAGATAGACTTGAGATCGGGTTACCACCAGTTGAGGGTCAGGGAGGAGGATATTCCGAAGGCGGCATTCCGTACGCGGTATGGCCATTATGAGTTTCTGGTGATGCCATTTGGGCTCACCAATGCACCGGCAGTCTTTATGGACTTGATGAACCGGATCTTCTAGGAATTCTTAGATCGTTTTGTAGTCGTTTTTGTGGACGACATTTTTATCTATTCACCTTCTGAGGAGGAGCACGAGGCACACTTGAGAGTGGTGCTAGAGTTACTTAGAGCCCATAGGCTGTATGTAGGGCTGCAAACGAACCGAACCGAGCTCGGCTCGGCTCGTTAATTTGAACTGGGCTCGAGCTCGGCTCGGCTCGGCTCGATAATTTTTTTTTTAATATTATTTATATTATTTAAATATAAATATTTAAATTAAAAATATTATTTATTTTATTTAATATATAAAAAATGTATTTATATTATTATTTATATATATATTTATATATTTTTAATATATAAATAATGTATTTATATATATTTATATATTATTTAATATATAAATAATATATTTATTATATAATTTAAATAAAGATAAACGAGCCGAGCCTAACGAGCCGAGCCTATGCGTGCTCGAGCTCGGCTCGTTTATTAAACGAGCCTAATATTCGAGCTCGAGCTCGGCTCGTTTACTAAACGAGCCGAGCCGAGCCGAGCCGAGCCCTTAACGAGCCGAGCCGAGCTTGTTCACGAACAGCTCGGTTCGTTTGCAGCCCTAGCTGTATGCCAAGTTTGGAAAGTGTGAGTTCTGGCTAGAGGAGGTCAAGTTCTTAGGTCATGTGGTTTCTGGAAAAGGGGTGTCTGTTGATACATCCAAGATTGAGGCAGTGCAAGATTGGGCACAGCCTAAGAGTGTGTTTGAGATCCGCAGTTTTCTGGGTTTAGCTGGGTATTACCGCCGGTTTGTGAAGGATTTCTCCAGGCTAGCTTCGTCGTTGACTAGATTGACTCGGAAGGGAGTCAAATTTGTGTGGAATGAGACTTGTGAAAAGTCGTTCAAAGAGCTGAAAGTTAGATTGACCACCGCTCCAGTCTTGATTATTCTGGAGAGAGGGTTGGGTTATGCAGTCTATTGTGATGCCTCACGAGAGGGTTTGGGTTGTGTGTTGATGCAAGAGGGGAAAGTGGTTGCCTATGGCTCACGTCAGTTGAAAATACACGAGAAGAATTACCCTACACATGACCTAGAGTTAGCAACAGTAATCTTTGCCTTGAAAATCTGGAGGCATTACCTACATGGTGAGAAGTTCGAGGTGTTCTCGGACCATAAGAGTTTGAAGTATCTGTTTACACAAAAAGACTTAAATCTGAGGCAGAGAAGGTGGATGGAGTTCATTGAGGACTACGATTTTGAGTTGCACTATCACCCGGGAAAGGCCAATGTTGTGGCCGATGCCCTTAGTAGAAAATCCATTAGTGATGTAGCTTGTATAGCCATCCGGGAATGGGAGATGTTGGGGGCACTTGGCGAGTTTGATTTGCTTCTAGGCAAATCTGTTGAGGCTGCGGCCTTGTTTTCAGTTGTTGCGCAACCTATACTTGTGACTAGAGTGTTAGAGGCACAGAGAGATGACTTTGAGGTAGAATCCCTCCGAGAGAAGATCTCCAGTGAGAAGGTGGAGAAGGGTTTAACGGTGTATCCCGACCTGAGTGTGAGATACCGAGACCGTTTGTTTGTACCGGAGTCTTGCCGAGAGGAAGTACTCCGAGAGTTTCATTATTCGCGCCTTGCGGTGCATCCGGGAGGCACTAAGATGTATCGGGATTTGGGTCGCCAGTTTTGGTGGCGGGGTATGAAGAGAGATGTGGCAGTGTTTGTGTCCAAGTGCCTTACTTGTCAACAAGTAAAGGCCGAACATCAGAGGCCAGCGAGTTTGTTACAACCCTTGCCTGTTGCCGAGTGGAAGTGGGAGCATGTCACTATGGACTTCGTTGTAGGTCTTCCGAGGACTCAGCGGGGTAGTGACGCCATTTGGGTGGTTGTAGACCGGTTGACTAAGTCGGCGCACTTCATTCCTATGCGCGTGAGAGATTCGGTATATCATCTTGCCGACTTGTATATTCGGGACATAGTGAGGTTGCACGGGGTCCCAGTGACGATCGTCTCAGATAGAGACCCTCGTTTTACTGCTAGGTTGTGGCAGAGTTTGCAGAGTGCCTTGAGTACTAAGTTGACCTTCAGTACGGCTTATCACCCTCAGACTGACGGGCAGTCCGAGCGTACTATTCAAATCCTTGAGGATATGCTTCGGGGTTATGTCCTTGATTTCAGTGGGACGTGGGAGAGGCACTTACCTTTGGTGGAGTTTGCCTACAACAACAGCTTCCAGTCTAGTATCGGTATGGCACCGTTTGAGGCCTTGTATGGCCGACCGTGTAGGTCTCCAGTTTGTTGGGCTGAGGTGGGTGATGCACCTCTGTTGGGCCCAGAGTTGGTGAGGGAAACAACGGAGAAGGTCGAGCTTATCCGTAGGAGGCTTGTTACAGCCCAGAGTCGTCAGAAATCTTATGCCGACCGTAGGAGGAGACCTTTGGTGTTCGAGGTGGGTGATCATGTCTTTCTGAAGATATCACCTAGGCGGGGATTGATGAGGTTTGGGAAGAATGAGAAGTTGTCCCCTCGGTTTATTGGCCCTTTTGAGATCCTTGAGAGGATTGGCGAGGTTGCCTATTGTTTAGCTTTGCCGCCGCAGTTGTCCGGAGTTCATGACGTGTTTCATGTGAGTATGCTTCGGAAGTATGAGCCAGATCCATCGCATGTATTAGATTGGACCGACTTGGAGGTAGACGAGGATGCCTCGTATGAGGAGAGACCGGTACGAGTCTTGGATAGGCGGGATCAAGTCTTGCGAGGCAAGACCATTCCCTTGGTAAAGGTATTGTGGAAACATCACGGAATGGAGGAAGCCACTTGGGAACGTGAGTTGGAAGTCCGTGAGAAACATCCAGACATGTTTGTTGATACATAATCTTGTATGTAGATTTTGTAATATTGTTGGACTTAAGAGCTTTATATTTGTCTTAAGTTGTAAAACATTGAAAATGTTTTGGTTTAATGGAAGTATGTTTTGGAACTTGCCTCAATATGGGAGTTTAATGTAACATTGTATATGTTGAATATATTGTAGAATTGGAAATGTATCATGAACATTGGTTATGATATGAAATTGTTGAAATTGAAGGAAAATGCATAATGTTAGTGCATGTTGAAATATATGTGTTGTTTACATATTGTGAAATGCCTCTTGATAGGAGGTGGGATGACCGGTAATGGGTCGAGTTATTGAATGTTGTATTGTAACATTGTTTAAGCAAAGAAAAACTTGTTTTTGAAAACTTGTGCTAATTTCGGGGACGAAATTCTTTAAGGGAGGGAGGTTATAGCGATCCCGGGTTTTACCCCTTGTGTACAGTGATCCAGACTTGTCTCTGTGGACGTTGGTAGTTACTTATATCTTGTTTGCATCCTTTCGCACCTTGTATTTGAGTTTTAGGATGTGTTGGGCATGTTTCGAGCAGGTGGGTTGAGCCTTGGTCTAATTTCTTGTTGCCCAGTTTTTGGTCGTTCCACTCGAGCGGGTATTCCTGCACTCGAGCAGGGTTTACACCCTTCCAGCTTTTTGTGTCCCTGCAAAACTTCTGCAGGTGTGATTTCTACGCTCGAGCGGGTTTCCTATGCTTGAGCGGGTTGCGCTCGAGCGGGCTTGTTGGCGCTTGAGCGGGTAGTACATTTCTGGTGAAAGTTCTGGGATGGGAATAATCCACGCTCGAGCGGACTGGTTTTTCGCGCTCGAGCGGATGTGTTTCACTCTTGTGTCTTGGCGCTCGAGCGGGCCTTCTTGCGCTCGAGCGGACCCAGATTTTTGTTCTTGACGCTCGAGCGTTGTGTTTTCCGCTCGAGCAGACCTGTCGTATATCAGATAGCAGTTAGGCATTTTTGAATCACTTTTTACATTCTCTCTCTCTCTCTCTTACTTTCTAAAAAGATATTTTGAGAGCTTCTCTCTCTAGAAACTCCCTTCTCTCTAGGGTTTGATCTAGTTAGAGTGTTCCCCTCACCTTTAACCTTTACAAAAGTTGTGTTGATCGTCGAGGGCTACGTTTTGATCTGAACATTTTGAGTTTTGGAGCACTTTGGTTTTGGTCTCCTTCTCCTTTTTGAGCTCTAACTTCGAGATAGGGATATCCTACTCCTTCTCATGAGCTTTGTCTTTGAATTTTGACATTTTGATATGTTGGGGTTGGTTTGGTAATTTTGTGAAAGTTTGTGGCTTTTGTGTGATTTTACAAAAGTTGGGGTTTTGTTTATATAAACCTATATGCATGTTAGGCATAGAAGGAAATGAGATTAATAATGATCTATTGAAGAAAATGGAACCTTAGGGTTTTTATGTTAATTTTGGGAAATGTCCTAATTACATAGTTAAATTAATTGGTATAATTAATTTGGAGAAATGAAGAATTGAATTGGGAAAGTGAAATTGAAGGTGTATGGAATTAAAGGGTGTAGTCGAATTTAATTATTGCTCACTAAGTTGAAATGTCGATTATATATCCATTGGTGCATTTATTTTCTGTTTAGAAATAATTGCTTTGGGCTATCGGTGGAGGATAGTCTTGATTTGTTGTAGACATTGCATGATGATTAGGCAAACTAAAACTAATCAGTTGAACGTGCTATTGAATATAGCGATTGGAGTAATACATTAACTTTATGTATTGATTGATTGTATATGATAACTGTTTATATACATTGTTTGTGTGGGAGGAGAAAGGGGCTGTACTCCACGGTTTATTGGAAGAAAGGGGCTGTACCTCTAAATCGGATTTTGTGTGACAGTGATACAACACTACAATGTGTATCAGGCTGCGAAATAGAAGTGTTTGGTTTCATTAATACAACACTACTAGGTGTATTATTTGAGATATGTGGAAGTGATTTGATATGTTATTGATACAGCACTACAATGTGTATCCATCATGAATTTCGAAAGTGTTTTAAAGATGAGTCTAAACCTCATTAAGGTAATTGGCCAGGTTCTGAGCCGTGTTTTCAAACTCAAGGTTGAAAAAGAAATAGGAAATGAAATGTTACATGGACTTAAATGTCATGAAACTGAAATGTGATATAAGTGGATGTATCTGTGTTGACCATCTATCAACTGCTAATCTTTTAGTCATTGTTCATAGCTGGTTTAGTGTATTTCTACTGGGCTGTGGCTCACCCTTTATGGGACATCACTTTCAGGTACATGTAGCATGCCCCCTCCGAGGACATAGCTGGGGAGGCTAGAGGCAGATAGAATTTTTGGTTGTTGATTTCCTTTTTGATGTATTACATGTAATTTCAAGCCAAGGGCTTAATGTGTATTGAGTTAGTACTATCTTTTTGTAACCAAGTGTTAACTTGGAAAGCTGTAAGCCCGTAGGGCATTTGCTTTTGTTGTTAACATGTAATACTTTTGTAATGAGTTACTCTGATGAATAGAATGATGGTTATCTTTCATATCAATGCATGTCTAGATTGATGGATTTAATGTTATTATTTTGAGGGTGTGACACTTGCTGTCATTTTTTTTACAACAGATTTTTTTTCTAGGTCATCATGGATTTTTCTAGGCCATCATGGACCTTTCCTTTTCTAGGCTATCATTTTTTTTAATTGGGTCTTTTCTTTTGTGGGCCTCCAACTTGCCACCATTTTTTTACAGTAGATTTTTTTTAGGCCATCATGGATTTTTTCTAGACCATTTTTTTAGGCCATCATAGATTTTTCTAGGCCATCATGGACCTTCCCTTTCTAGGCCACCATTTTTTTAATTGGGCCTTTTCTTTTGTGGGCCTCCAACTTGTCACTTTTTTTTACTTTTATTTTTTTAGTTTTTAGGATCAGATTTTTTACAGCAGATATATATATATGCATATATATTTTAGGAGTTTGTCTAAATGGAATAGGATGGATTGGCATTGGTAGGATTTCTAATCCTACACAAACTCTTACTTTTTTGGAGTATTTCAAATCCTACATAAACTCTTGTTTCTTTAGAGTGTTTTAAGAGACCACTAACTCTTTTCTTAAGCGAGACTTTTTACTTTATATAACACCTATTCATGCATATAGCCTATATATATTTTTTCCTGCAGCTTTGTTTTTCCCAATAGAATTTTTGTTTCCAGAAAATCTTTGTCCTTCCAGCAACTTTCCAGCCATTATCTTTCTTCTCTTTCCAACAAAAGTTGTTCTTCTTACACTTTGAAGAAGACACAAGAGAATCTCTTTAGACTCCTTTAAATCAGGTATGCTTTCTTTTTCATAAAATATTTTCTTTCAGCATGTGTATCGCCATGTGACAGCCCTTCCCATACAAAATTTTTTTACTAGACCCTAAGTCCAAGTAGTCCCAACAATGACCCTTCTTGAAAGGATGAATCATAACCTACTCTCTTCTTTCATTAAAAAAAAAAACAAAAGTTGTAGCTGTCTTTTTTTTACTGTTGCCAGTTTTTTTTTTTGTTTTTGCTGTTGCTAGAAGAAAGTTTTAACACCCATACCAACCTCATGGATGTCACGCTCATAAATTTTGTATGCAGTGGCATCTCCTGGCCTAACAAAACTTCTATCTTTGCATTTTTTAAGGCATAATATTTTTTTTCTTCAAGTTCTTTTATGAAGCTATACAATATTCCTTTTATCCATAGCACCTTTTTTTCTTCCTTGCTACTGCTACTGTTACTACTACCATTTTTTTTTTTAATTTTTTTTAAAAAAAGTAGCAATTTGTTTGGGGGGGGTTTTTTTTTTTTTATTCACTTTAGCAAGATTTTAAGTAGCAACTTTTTTTTTTTTTTTTTAAAATTTTAAATTTTATTTTAATCACAGTAGAATCAAATAAGCAGATTTTTAAATTATTTTCTTTTTCTCTGTTGCTGCCTTTTTTTTTTTTTTTGCGCTAACCATGGGCCCAAACAAAGACCTTTCTTGTTTAAAGAAAAACCTGCTATACCCTTTTGTGTAACAGCATATATTTGTTTATTTAGCAGATTTTGCTAAACCCAAATATGAACAGCCTTTGTTATTTTTTTTATTTTTTTTTAAAGCCTGTTGCCTTTTATTTTATTTTGTATTAGTAGCAGCCCCTTGCACAATTGGCCCAACAATATGAATTTAGATACTTGAGCAACAGCACCAACCTCCTTAGAATTGTGCGAAATTAAACTTGAATTGAAAATTTCTGCACCCATCATTTCTCTTTGCATTGAATGCCTATGTTCCTTTGTCTTTGGACATTTGGCTTCCTGGTAACAGATCAGAGACATGTACGAATCACAATAACTAATTTCTCTTTTTTAATTTTTTTCTTCTTCTTTTTATTTTTATTTTTATAACTTACGGTAGAATCAAGCAAACAGATTTTTAAATTATTATTATTATTATTAATATTTTTTGCTGTTGCCCTTTTTTTTCCTAACCATGAGCCCAAATAAAGACTTTTCTTGTTTAAAGAAAAACCTGCTATACCCTTTTGTGTAACAATATATATTTGTTTATTTAGCAGATTTTGCTAAACCCAAATAACGAGTAGACTTTTTTTTTTTAAAGCCTGTTGCCTTTTATTTTATTTTGTATTGGTAGTAGCCCCTTGTACAATTGGCCCAATTGAACAAAACTTTTTTTGTTTGTTTGTTTTTTTTTTTTTGGCAATCGAATCAGCCTTGCCCCCTCGTGATTCGTGCAAGTCAATTTTAATTGTGCGAATCACGATGACTAATTTTTCTTTTTTTGTTAACAATTATTTCATGTCTTTTTATCTATTTTACAGACAACACGCAAGGCGTCAGAGTTTGTTTGTAGGTATCAGTGCTCCTTCCAGCCTAATGGCAATGAGTAGCTTGACTCCTTGGCAGTGATTGTGTCTGTTCACCCCAATGGCTTGAATCCTTGGCAGTGATTGTGTACCTTTACTCTAATGGCTTGAATCCTTGGCAGTGATTGTCCTTTTACCCCAATGGCTTGAATCCTTGGCAGTGATTGTGTCTTTTGACCCTAATGGCTTAAATCCTTGGTAGTGATTGTGTACTTTCACCCCAACGGCTTGAATTCCTGGCAGTGATTATGTCCTTCACCCTAATGGCTTGAATCCTTGGCGGTGAATGTGTCCGTCACCCCAACGGTTTGAATCCTTGGCAGTGAATGTGTCCGTCACCCCAACGACTTGATTCCTTGGCAGTGATTGTGTCTGTCACCCCAACGGCTTGATTCCTTGGCAGTGAATGTGTCCTTCATCCAACGGCTTGATTATTTGGCAGTGATTGTGTCATTCACCCCAATGGCTTGATTCCTTGGCAGTAATTGTGTCCGTCATCCCAACGACTTGATTCCTTGGCAGTGAATGTGTCATTCACCCCAACGGCTTGATTCCTTGGCAGTGATTGTGTCTTTCACCCTAATGGCTTGATTTTTTGGCAGTGATTGTGTCTGTCACCCCAACGGCTTGATTCCTTGGCGGTGATTGTGTTAGTCACCCTAACGGCTTGATTCCTTGGCAGTGAATGTTTCTGTCACCCCAACGACTTGATTTTTTGCTAGTGAATGTGTCTGTCACCCCAACGGCTTGATTCCTTGGCAATGGGCTTTCGTTAATTTCTTTATATTATGATATTTTGCCTTCACTGACCTCTTTTTATTTATTTATTTTTTTAGGCAGTATGGAAAAGACACTTGAATATCTTCGACGTGACGAGAGGGATGTATTGGATAAATTTGGTCCGAAAATAATTTGACACAAACCTATCACTGTTTTATTGTCACCCACCGAGTTGGACCCCTATATCCCTTTACATACGGCTTCCGAAGACTTAGTTTATACAGGAATTTGAAACTGCTGTGAGATTCTCGAGAAAGGGCACTCCAAATCAATCGGTTCATTCCCTGTCTCAATCCTCCGTCCATTTTTTGAAGACCTTGACTGTTTTGAATTTAATACTCTTCTTAAGAGAATGAAACATGAAAAATTGAAGTGGGATAACTCTTTTAATGTCCGCGGCATGTCTATCCATTTGCAATCCTTTTTATTGATTTTTTGGTTGAATGACATTCTTTCCACATTTGTCCTTATTTTGAAGAAGTGTGGGATTTATGCTGCAATCTATGTATCCAATTTGCTTATGCTAAGAATGTCGCCTTGCTCAAAGGATTCTTAGAGCGGTGGTCACTTGACACCAACACTTTCCACACCATTTACGGTGAACTTGGGATCTCTTTATGGGGCCTTCATCGCATTAGCGGGCTCCCCATCCGTGGCGAGTTTTATGAAGAGTTCACCTCCTCCAATGACGTTTTATATTTGTCCCAGACATCGAAGGCTTGCCGTAGGCTTTTCAATATTTATGCTAGCTCTTTTCAATCCAAGAAGTTTAACCATTGGACTTTCAAATTTATTGACGAATCCCCAACTTCGATTAGTGGTTTTCGACGAAAAGACAGAATCCCTCATGATGTGTATCTTTTTGGTTTTTTTGCCAGTTGGCTTAGCGGATTTGTCTTCCCTCACTCTTCCGGGGAAATTTGTCCGACTACCTTTCATGTAGCCACCAAAATGGCCGGTAGAACCTTATTTAGCTTGGCCATCCTCGTCCTTGCATACCTCTATCATTCTCTTAGTAAAATGGCATCATCACCTTCACCTGGGAAGGAAAATATTCAGGGTCCTTTGCATTACCTTTTTGGATGGATTTCACTATATTTTGTTAAGACTTACTCTCATAGGGATCCTCAGTCGATTTGTCCGATTCCTGATATTCATTTCACGCTATATCTTGGCTTTATTGGAAACCAATCGGATGCCCAGTTTTTTACTGATAAATTTCCATTTGTGGACTCTCTCCTAACCTGTCATACGGAGTGTTAGTTTAGAACTCTTACCCATGAAGGTGAACCTTCAGGCATTTTGGTTGACTCAGAAAGGATATCACTTTTCCACCTTGGCTATCTTATATCTTTGAGGCAAGGGATTTTAACTTTTAAAATAGGATTTAATTTCATTTCTGAACCGTACTCCCCTAACCGATATGGTCGTCAATTTGGGTTTGCTCAAGCGTGCCCTACACCGTTTAATGTATCTTGTCGGCAGCCCTCTGAGTGGTCTAAATTTTATTACAACTGGTGCCATATACTACACTGTGGTGCAAAAGTCTCGTTGGAGTTACCAGGCTCCCGATCTACTTCTCACGTAACCAGGCCTTATGCCAATTGGTGGTTGGGAACTTCTTTTACCGTGCTCCAATATGTTACTCATACACAGCCGAAATCTTCACGCAAGAGAAAACTGGATATGTCAATTAAAGACCGAAAGACGAAGAAGCCTTCTTACTCTAGAGCTAGGTCATCATCTTCGCCTATTGCTCTGGAAGCATCGTCACCTCAGAGAATGGATAATAGTCGGCCATCTATTGCTCCTTCTCGATTTAGTTACTCGGTTTCAGATCTCCTTCATCTTTTTGAGGATATGTGTAATTCTCAATTTAAAATGAGATTTAGCTTTGAGCAAGTAGATTCTGGCCCTAAATTTTCTAGTCTAGCAAAACTTTTTCCAGTAACTATGTCTATCAGTGATTGTACAGGAACTTCCCAACCAACAGTATCGACCAAAACCCCAATGGACCAATTTCACACATACCTGTACTCTTTTCTTGAAGATAAAGATGAGAATATGATTCAAGAACTTTTTGAGGGAGATGGGTATGAATTAACTGCCTTGGGTCGTATTCGCATTAAGAGTGTTGAAATTCCTTCTCCCACCAAATCTTTTGATCGTTCTCTCAATGGGACTAGTGAGAGTGAAGATGAGTTTTATTACTACACCCCTCTTTTAGATGGCACATTGACTAAGATAAGTAAATTGCCCCCAGCAAATGTAGGTTTTTCTTCTCCTTCTTCGAACAAGCCATCCAAGCTATTAAAGAAAGGTATAATTCCTCTTTTATTTTTATTTTTAAATACCTTTCATTTTCTTAGGCACTACGCCTTGGACTTCCCCAGTTGCCTTGCATATGCCATTGGCTACCTTTAAGGGTATTCCTATTCATTGGGTACCTTATTTTATTTCATCATGTATACATACTCAAGGAACTCTTTTCTTTTTAGATCATGCTACATTGCAGAATCCGTGGTCCACTTGTGGGAATCACAACTTGTCTCTTCCCACACCTAAGTCTCTTCAAGCTGTACACCAAGGTATACTTTTTTCTTTATATAAATATATTGTTTTTACCTTCTATGTTTTCATTGAGTGTCTCCTATTTTCACAGAAATTACTTCTGATACATTGGAAGAGGCAGACGAAATTACTTCTGATACCTCGGAAGAGGCCAAAATTCTTGCAGACTTACTTGAAGCAAATGGGTTTAGCAAATTATTTGACTAACTTGAAGCACCTCTTGCTCTATCTAGCTTTCTTTTGGGAACTTCCTCTAACGAAGCAGCCACCCATATTTAGAAAGGTCTTACTATTTCTCTCCAATCAATGACGGATGTTAACGGCATGATTGTTGTAGCAAACAACGTTTTCATGATTTTGAAGAGTTTGGGTGTAGACTTCACCTCATTTTATGAGAAGGTGAAGATATTCCTTGGGTGTTTTGCTTTAAAAACCCAACTTGCAGATTCTTCAAACTTGTCTACTCTAGAATTTGAGGCCCAATACTATGAGAAGAAGCTTCATTTCGACAAAGTTTCTGGCGAACAATAGCTTTCTGCTTTAATTATCAAGTCAGATGAGCACACTGCGGGTCTTAATCAAAAGATTATTCAAACCAAAGAGTTACTCAAACAACTTGAAGATGAATTGTTACCCACCCAAGCGGAACATGCATCCTTTATGTGTGATTTTGCACAAGCTTCCAAGAGTGTTTCTAAATTAGAAGAAGACGTGCAAACTGCTCTGAATGTTTTGAGCTAGCACAAGAAGAAGAATGGATAACACAGTGTTGTGGAACGTGCTTTTGAAAGGGCGAAGGCTTCTCTTAATGAATGAATGCACTTTTATTTTGTTATTCATCCGAACATAATGTATTTATGAAATTTCGCTCAGTGATAGATTTATTTGTTATATACAATACATTGATTTGTCTTATTTTAGCCGTTCACAGTTTATACTCTTGCGGGTCAGGAGTATCCAATGTTTTATCACCTTAGATTTTGGTGGGGTATTTTAGCAGTTTAACCCCATACAATACTGTTGGTGGTCTTTGACTTATGTTTGGCCGTACACAGTTTATACTCTTGCGGGCCTGGAGTATCCAATGTTTTACCACCTTAGATTTTGGTGGGGTATTTTAGCAATTTAACCACATACAATACCGTTGGTGCTCTTTTTTTTTCTTTTTTTGGCCCTGACTTTTGTCTAGGCCGCCCTTTCAGGTTTTCAACCTAGCGGGCATTCGTAAGGGTAATATCTCTTCAAAAACCTTGCATTGGTCAGGGGAATGATTCTGTCACCATCCATCGTTATCAACAAATAGGCCCCATTAGAATAAATCTTCTCAATCACATAAGGTCCTTCCTATTTGGGCTCAAGCTTTCCTTTGGTTCTTCGTGAGACTACTATAGGTGTTCTAACTATTAGTACCAAGTCTCCTTTTTTAAAAGAGCGGAGCCTCACCATTTTATTGAACGCATTTGCCATCCTTTATTGGTAGATCTCCAAATTCTGTTGAGCATACAACCTTCTTTCATCTAGGGTCTCGAGCTCAGCCAACCTCACTCTTGCACTTTCATCTTCTGTTAAGGACTCTTGTGTTGCCACTCACAATGATAGTATTTGAACCTCAAGTGGTAACACTGCTTCTCCTCCAAAAATCAACGAATAAGGGGTTGCTTGAGTAGGAGTTCTGTGCCAAATCCAATAAGCCCACAAAGCTTCTTGTAACTTTTTGTGCCAAGCTCTTTTGTTCTTATCCACCATCTTCTTGAGAATTTTGCACAATGTCTTGTTGAAAGTTTCTGCCAAACCATTGGCAGGTGCATGATATCTTGATGAATGGTTGTTTTTGATTTTGTATTTGGCAAATAACTTGTTCAAAGCATCACTCCTGAACGGCTGTCTATTATCCATGATGACACTTTCTGGAATCCCGAACCTGTAAATGATATGGGTTCGGATAAACTCAGAGACAACTGTGCTTTTTATATCCTTTAAAGCCATGGCCTCTGCCCATTTTGAGAAATAGTCAGTAGCAGCTAGGATGTATCAACATCCTGCTGAAGATGGAGGTACAAAAGGACCAATAATGTCCATACGCCGTGCTGCAAATGGCCAAGAACAAGTTGTTAAATGTATAGGCTTTGGGGGTTGGTGGAGAAAGTTTCCATGGAATTGGCAGACTTGACATCTTTGAGCATAATCTATACAATCTGCAATCATAGTCGGCCAATAGTATCCCAACTGTTTTAGCTACATATGTAATTTAGGACCACTTTGGTGTGCCCCATATACACCTGCGTGTATTTCTGCCATTACCTCTTGAATACGCTCCTTGGCTATACACTGCATGTACATTCCATCCAAAGGCCTTTGTATAACCCGTCTTTCCATAGGACGAATTTGGTAGCCCTACGTCTCATTTCAATTCTTTTTACTTTATCTTCAGCTAGCCTACTATGTTGAAGGTAAGCTATGAATGGTTCCTGCCAATCCTCCTCGCTTTCTCTTTTCGTGGTAACGACTAAGATTGGAACCAAGTCAGAAACCTCTTTTAAAGGTTGTAACACCCTTCTTTCGCCTATTATGATAGTAATTGTATTGCTATCTGATAGGATGAGTGATGTAGCCAAACTTGCTAGTGAATCCGCTCGACTATTTGTTCTTCTCTTCACGTGGAAAATATGTGTTTTCCTGAATTGTGAAATCAATTGATCAGTCTTTTCATGATAAGAGATAAGACTTGTTTTCTTAACAATGTACTCTCCACGGAGTTGTTTTACCACCAGTTCTGAATCTCCATAAATTGAGAGTTCTTCAATAGGAATTTGTAATGCCAATTCTAATCCAGCAATTACAGCTTCATATTCCGTCTCATTATTGGAGCATCCTTCACTTAAGGTGAAAGAATGAGTGATTATAGCATTGTTTGGAGTCACAAACACAATTCCAATTCCAGCTTTATTATTTTTAGGATTTCTTGCTTCTTGCCATCTGGACTCCTTGAAGCTCCATCGAAATACATCTCCCATCCTTTCTAGATTTCCACTTGCATAACCTCTTCATCTGGTAAATCAGTTACTAGAGGTGAGTCATCAGGTATAGGATGTGTTGCCAAAAATCTACTAGAGCTTGCCCCTTTATAAGCTTTTTGGGGAACATATTCAATTACGAATTGTTAGAGAATTATAGCCCATTTTGTAATTTTTCTTGAAAGTATGGGCTGTGAAAGTATATATTTCAAGGGGTCTACTCTTGATATCAACTTGACTTCGTGTTCTAGGACACAGTGCTTTAGTTTTTGCAAGGCGAACACCAAGGCAAGACATGTCTTTTCGGTAGGAGAATAATTGACTTCTGCCCCAACTAGAGTACGACTCAAGTAATACAAGGTATTTTCTTTCCCATGCTCATTGTGTTGTGCCAACAGTGCCCCTAACGAACCATCTAGGGCTATTATGTACAACAAGAGTGGTTTCCCTTTTCTTGGGCTCATGAGTACTGGAGACTTCAAAAGATACTCCTTAATACTATTAAAAGCATTTTAGCATTGTTGATTCCATTCAAATGGAACACCCTTTTTCATCAATCTTGAGAATGACAAGCATCGACCAGCCAAGTTAGAAATAAATCTTTTGATATAGGCTAATCTCCCTTGTAGCCCCTTCAATTCCCTTAAATTTCGCAGAGGAGGCATTTCAGCAATGGCTTTAATCTTGGTAGGGTCAATTTCAATCCCTTTGTTTCGAACCACAAACCCTAGAAATTTTCCTGAGGAAACTCCAAATGCACATTTTAGTGGGTTCATCTTGAGGTTGTATCTCCTCAAACGTTCGAAGATTCTTCTCAAATCTTTCACATGGTTTTTGTATGGGAGCCAAATATCCAACATTATCCGTACTCCTCGTATCCAAGCTACACCTTCCTCCGATCAACATGAGAACACAACAAAGGTAAGCTACCAGGCGGTGCGCTGTCGAAAAACCCCTCCGACGGTCAAGTCAGCACACACTTAGAGAGAGAGAGAGAAGAGAATGGAGACAATGTGTTAATTTTTCTCTCACCAGAGGATGTTCCATACCTCAACATGGGCGCGCAGTCACGTGTATATACCTTCTGCGCGTGCCTCTGCGTCCATTCACCTTTTGACGCATGGACCTACTCCCCCATCCCATTTTCCCATGTGTCAGCGCAAATACAGCTAAACACCACCTAACAAAACCGTCAAACGGCGTTGGCCCGAATGGACAGCATGGCGCCGCCCCATCTTCCTACGATGGCCTTACTCACGAGACATGTAATGCTCGAACCGAGCTATGCCTATCACGGCGCCAAACCATCACACCACGACTGCGCTAATTACTGACTTTGTTAAAGAATCCCACTGCAGCTTAGCCGTCCTTCGTGATGACCGAGCTCTTGCTCGGTTGGACAGATCTGCGGAGGGTCTAACCCGCCTAACTCAGCGAGCAAATAACGTGAACTGGACTGGCAGTCTGAAATTACCCTGGCCAAATCGGACCAGGGCTTTGACCGAGCGCATTGCCCTTGGATTGGCCCAACCCAGCTCGGCCCAAACATGTTTGGTCTAATTTAGCTCAGTCATTACCACGGCCCAAAGCCAGATTGTGAATCTCCCTCTCAATTGTTCCTTAATTCTGTCCGTGTTAGCGTGACTGGGATTACATACTCCGGCCGGGGTCATTCATCTGCTTGGCCTTACATCGCAAGCCATTCACCGCGCTCAGTCCCGCGCTCGGTCTTGTGACTTGCTCGGTCAGCGCCTCGACTTACCAACCTGTCCTTTCAGTATTGACGCCACTGTCATTACAGACGCGTGTCGCCCATTCATTGGTCTCGAGCAGCCAACCTAGCCGTCTCATGCTGTCTATTCACATTCAAATTTTGGCACTTTTTTTCCCCTCTTATACTCGTCGTTCTTCTCTTTACATCCCTTCCTCTTCTGTTCATCTTCATCTCTCAAGCAACCCTGCGAACCAGAGCCTTCGCCTCTCACTCACTCTACTGAGATTGGATCATCCCCGCAAGCCTATCCTTCACCTTCGCCGTCGTTGGGGGCCCGATCCCACTGCTTCGAGCCACCGTCCGCGCCCTAACTTGTAAGTCCTTAACCCTCCACTGCTCTTCATCTGTTATTCGTGTTTTTATTGTATACTTGGGCCTGTGATTGCCATAGTTGAGTCTAGGGCATGATGACAGTAGGTTTTAGGGCTTCGAATGTGTTAGCCTAGGGTGTGACCATCAAAAACCATTTCTGCCCCTTCTCCCTCAACTGTTCATCATCTTCTGTGATGAACACGCGAGGATCTGGGACTGACCGGGCAACATATCTTCGTTTGATCCAAAATCATAAGTGGACCGAGCTAGTTCCAAGTTTGTAGGACTTAGGCGAGAGCCGAGTTAAGAAAGCTTTGGGACACTCGACCCGGCTAATATATGGTCCGTTTCGAGCGACCGAGCTATTGAAGTAACCCAATAAGACCGAGGTGCTGTTACGCCCAAAGTGATCGGGTTGAATTCAAGCTCGTTTGCGCGACTGCGCTATCACTTACACTTGGCTTTTAACTGCAGAGTTCTAGGGGACCAGACACCAACATAAGGGCTCTCAAAGACCGAGCAGCCGTCGTGCAAAATTTAATCAAACCAACATAGCCGAGCTGAACAAGCTTTCATGGGGAGCTACCGCTTCCTTGTAGACACGTTGAACGCCTTTGCCGTGTTCCGCGAGGAGTACGGCGTCCCCGCCGCTGTACACCTGGAGCTCGGTGAAGAGGGCATAAATCCGTAGGGCAGATTAGAATCTTGCCTCTTTACCGTACTAAGCATGATCGAGGGCGGCTTCAGCTTCTCGGTGTAGCTCCTTATGTGCGAATTCTTGAGACGAACCGGGCTAGCACCCATCCAAGTATCTGCCAACATCTTCCGAATCATAAACGGCGTGCGAGCTGAACAACTGGCTCGGTTTAAACCTGGGCCTAGCCGAGATCTTGCATCAATACACGCTCAGTCGAACAAAAGACGGCTTCAACTATTATTTGAAAATAAGGCTGGGTAGGGAAAGAATAGTGACCGGTACGTCGGACAAGGACATGAACGACGACGACTTTTTCTGGGTGTCCGGTAACTACGAAACAACTGATGTGCCCAGTTGGTACATTAGCAAAAACTTCAGTTTATCTTGTAAGCTTATCTTCCCAACTGATCTCTTTTTTACAAAAATTGTTCGTGCTGAGCTAATTATTTTTCTTTTTTTGCAGCTATTGAAGAATTGCAAGCAAACTACCAGTATCCCAACGAGGAAGCGATCAGGGCCGTGCTGAGATACCGGCACTGAGACTGCCTTGATCTCCTCGGCTACGTCCCCTCCTACCGCTATTCAGCACTGCGCAGGAGTAAGGTCATAGACTTCCTCTGGGCTCCATCTCCTCCACCTAACCCAAGTCTGCCAGACGTGCCCCTCATTCGACTGACCGAGGAAGAAGAAATGGCGAAAATGAGCAGGATCAAGAACCTGATTATAGCTACTTCTGCCGAGATACCGAGCATGCCACCCCCTGCCCCCTCTGTCGGCTAGAGCTTGGGGACCGTGATCGCCTTAGCTTCTACGGCTGCCCCTCTTGAGTCCCCCCGAGTTGGCAAGCGAGCCCGGTCGGCCGAGCTTGTGGCCAAACTAAGCACTGAACAAGCATCGCAGGAAGCCGAGCTAGCTGCACCATGGAGGCTAGAGCTCAAACAACGGGGCAAAGATATCCCGGCCACTGTGTCCATCAAAGGGAACAAGGAGCACCTCTTGGCCTTCGACTTATCAAAGGCACTGCTGCTACCGAGCGACGTGATTGGGAGCGATCACGTTCTTGACACCCGGCTCGTGAAATCTGCCGTCAAGTCTATGACCAGGGTACGTTTCGAAATCTTACCAAGTCCATGCTTGGTTAATCTTCTTATTTCGGCTAACACCTTTCTTGTTACAAGCCATCCAGAAACAACACATGGTCATGGACCGCATTGTGAACCTGAGCCACAAAGTTACCGAGCTAAACAATGCCGGTAAAAACGTATTCGCTGAGCTTGGCCGGGCTAAAACTGCACTTGAAATGGCCAACGCTGACAACGCCAAACTTCTTGGCCAGCTTGGTAGGGTCGAGCAAGAGAGGGACGAACTGAAGGCCCAGCTTGAAGTTGAAAGACAAGCAAAGTAGGCTACTGTGGATGAGGCCAACAATCTTAGTTTTATGGAGGCTGAAGACAATTATACCAGGCAAGTCGAAGCCACCAAGGACATTTATTTCAAGTCCGGTTGGAAGGCTGCTTGTGAAAAACTTGACCAAGGATCTGAGACTGAGGTGTTCGTTTATCCTCCCCCCGCCTTCCTGCCGGTCTATTTGATTCCTTATGCCAACGAAGTCTTCAACTCTTTGCAAGAAGAGGCAGAAGAAGAGGCTGAGGACGAGGGCGGCCAGAAGGAGCTCGACGAGAAGGAAAAGACTGCAGTTGTGGACCTAGAAGCCATGACAGAAGGGGCCGGGGACGAGTTTGCTGACCTCTCCCTATTAGCGTAGTTTAGTCTTGTCTTCTTTTATTTTTTATTTGAATTTGTGTAACCAGGCTACAAGCCCCACCTTATGTACTAGAATTCTCAATCAATGAAAAGTTCGCATTTCGCTTGTATTCTTGTAATGTCTGTTGTTGTTCATCTGGCAACCGCGTTATTCTTGCCCGGCGTGTTACAGATTGATCGAACTGAGAAATTTATCTCGATCTTGTAAGACCGAAACAAAATCATCTTGGTACTGTGTTGACAAAGTCATCAATGCATCTAGCCGGAATAAACATCTCGGTTAAAATCCCAGAGTTGAATAAATTAGCAACCCTTTTAGCTGGGTAAAACATCTCGGCAAAAATACTAGAGTTGAACAAATCATCAACTCTTTCAGTCAGGATAAAACATCTCGGCAAAAATACTAGAGTTGAACAAATCATCAACTCTTCTAATCGGGATAAAACACTACGGCTAAAATACTAGAGTTGAACAAAACATCGACTCTTCTAGCCGGGATAAAACATCTCGGCAAAAATACTAGAGTTGAACAAATCATCAACTCTTCTAGCCAGGATAAAACAGCACGGCTAAAATACTAGAGTTGAACAAAACATCAACTCTTCTAGCCGGGATAAAACATCTCAGCTAAAATATTAGAGTTGAACATTACTCATCTCAGCAAAAATACTAGAGTTGAACAAATCATTAACTCTTCCAGCCGGGATAAAACACCACGACTAAAATACTAGAGTTGTGTAACGCCCTCAAAATAAACCCACCAATCTTACAATCTTGACATGCTTAGACATAAGAGGATAAAGCATAATTTCATTTCATCAGAGTATTCATTGCAAAAGTATTACATGTTGATATCAAAAGTAAATGCCCTATGGGCTTACAACTTTCCAAGCCAACACTTGGTTACAAAAAGAGAGTACTAACTCAAAATACAAAATAAGCCCTTGGCTTGATTTACATGTAATACACAAAAATAAACAAGAGAGTCTTCGACTCCCACAACCATCCAAGCTAAGACCTCGGAGGCGACATAATACTTGAACCTGAAAATGATGTCCCATATAGGGTGAGCCAACGTCCAGTAGAGATATGCTAAACATAATATGAGCAATAACTAAAACATTAGCATTTGATAAATGTTTAACTCATATATGCCAACTTATAACACATTTCAATTCCATGACTAATATGTCCATGTTTCATTTCATTTTCCATTACTTATCCAATTCTCAATTCATAACCGTGGCTCAGAACCTGGCCAAACAATTTGGATGAGATTACATCTCAGATCAACAATATTTTCATTTCAAATAAGATAACAACGCATATTAAACACTTCCATACTTCATATATGATACACAGATTTGCTGTATCAATAACACATTAAAACACTTCCATACTTCATAAATGATACACAGATTTGATGTATCAATGGAGTTCATCCCCTATCTCCTCCCAAATAAAATCTGGTTTAGGAGTCCATCCCCTATCTTCCCCTAAACCGTGGAGTGCATCCTCTATCTCCTCCCACACAACACAATGTATATAAGCATTTATCATATACATGTTCAATCAATACACAAATTTGATGTATTATTCCATTCATCATATTCAATGACATTCAACCGATTAGTTTTAATTCGCCTAATCATCATGCAATGTCTACAACAATCAAAACTATCCTCCACCAATAGCCCAAGCAATTATTTCTAAACAGATAATAAATGCACCAACAGATAAATTACATACATTTTCAAAGGTGAGTGATTAATGAATCCAACTCCACCATTCTATCCCATAATGAACCAATTTCATTATTTCTAGCTCAATTTCATATTTTCATAATAATTGTCATTAATTACACTAATGACCTAAATATACCCAAACATGGCATTTTTTCCCTTTTTCTCAACATTGACCCAAAGGTCCAAATATTATCAACAACATTGATAACCCCCTTTTTAGACCCAAAACACATATGTTTGAATCAAAAGAACAAAACCCTCTTTCCAATATAACACATCTCAAACCCTAACTTCCTAAATCAAACCATTTATACAAAAAGCTCAACATCTATGTTAAAGTTCATAAAGATGAGTAGTTATCCCTACCTCAAGAGATGAAACCCAATGGAGATGATGAAGGAACCTCGAAATGCTCCAAAACCCAAGATTTTTGGATCGATAGATAGCCCACAACAAGCTCCACACTTTTAACAAAGGGACAAAGGTGGGAGATCACTCAAACTAGATCAAACCCTAGAGTGAAGGTGAATTATAATGAGAGAAGCTCTCAAAAAGGGATTTCTAGAAAGTAAGAGAGAGAGGGAAAATGTGAAAAGTGATTTAAAATCACCCAGCTGCCGTCTGATATACGACTAGTCCACTAGAGCGGAGAATAGGACGCTCGAGCGTCAAGAACAAAAACTGGACCCGCTCGAGCACAAGAATACCCGCTCGAGCGCCAAGACACAATTGCAAGACACACCCGCTCGAGCGCAAAGGGAAACCTGCTCGAGCGTAGATTACCCTCTTCCAGTATTTTTCCAGACATTGAACACCCGCTCAAGCGCAAAGAGTCCCGCTCAAGTGCGACCTGCTTGAGCATAGGGAATTTTGCTCAAGCGTGAAAAACAACCCTGCAGTACTTTTGCAGAGGCACAAAATGCTGGAAGTGTGCAAACTCTGCTCGAGCGCAAAAGGATCCGCTCGAGCGGACCACCAAAAATTTGGGCAACAAGGAATGGGACTAAAGCTCAACCAACTCGTTCGGAACACACCCAATACATCCTAAAACCCAAATATAAGGAATTAAAAGATGATAACAAGACATATACAACAACCAACTCCACGGAACTTAAGTCCGGATACAACAATCAAAGGAAGAAGAAC